>SJYA01002821.1:1710074-1754613 GCA_006410615.1 Neotragus moschatus
AGGCCTGGCGTGCTGCGATTCATAGGGTCACAAAGAGTCAACACAACTGAGCAACTGAACTGAACTGAATGTAGAAATTAGTTTTTTAGCATTGCTTCATAAATAATGTGATCATTTTTAGAATTGCCTTCTCGAAGAACACATAGGAGAGCAATTCCTTTTGGTCATGTGCCTTAAAGCAAGAAGGATTGGGTCTTCCTTTCCTGTTTATTACACTTCCCACTTTGTCATTATTAGGTCTGATGTTTAGCAGAAAAAGGTTTCTAGTTGCCTGGATGTGCTTTGACAGAACTGACAGCAGAAACTGTATCTTAACTTGAATCAGTGCTGTAGAAAAGCACCCAGGCATGCTGAAGACAGCTTTTATGAGGTACATTTTGTCAGTGTAAACACTATGAAATCCAGCACATTTGGAAGAGCATATTCTGTATTTGTTTGAATGAATGAATCACTAATGGATTAAAGAGCACAGCCAAGTAAACCTAGACTAGTCATAAGCATATGTGGCCTAATATTCAAATGTAGGAAATCCAGTTAAGCTCCAGCTCTCCTTAGTTTTTCATTCATGAGGCAGTATCTCTACCAAAAAAGCAAATAACTAAAAAGTTTCTTTTACCAAAAAAAATAAATAAAATAAAAAGGCATTGCATTTTTTAAATATAAGTTTGAAGTTAGTCTTCCACAGATAGCCAATTTAATTATGCTAAAAATGACATTTTTAATTAAACACCAAGGTAAGCATAAATGGATTGCAAAATAATTAATCAAACATCAAAAAATTGAAACCTTTTTCTGCTTGAGCAGCAGAAATGAAAGAACCAGTCTTCGGGTCTCATAGAGATTCAATCTAATTTAATTCTCTGTCTTCTCTAAATAAACATTCCTAAAACCTTTTTTTCATCTGGGGGAATAAGGATGAGAGGGGTAATCAATATTTCTAGCATTTTAATTAAAACCGTTAGTGGAATAAATCCATTTAATTATCAGTTAATGAAATACAAGGTCATTTACCTGACAGGAACTTTGAGGGTGGATTACTAGCTGGAATAAAGCAGAAGAACCCAATGTCACAGCCATTTAACTTCTGTCAAATTTAAGGTTAAAATCCTTTTAGACTGTTTAACCTATTCTCTACTATTTTTCTATTATGTATGCCAATTGGCAGGAGAAATGCATGTTAAAACTTATTTCACATTTAATTGTGCTGCAAAGTTTTCATTAAATTTCTACAAATATCTTTATATTTCTAAGACATGAACTGAAGGGCTACAATAGATTCCACTGTAATTTTACTTTTATTTTGTTGCTTATCAATTCTAAATTTAGAGACTTTTTTTTCCTTGCTGCAAATCAGGCATTATTTATACTTTTTTATAACTATGAATCAATTATACATAACTTTTAGAAGTCTGAAAATTTAGGATGCAAATATAAAACAAATATGCAATAGTAAACAAATCACTTTAAGNCAATAGATTCCACTGTAATTTTACTTTTATTTTGTTGCTTATCAATTCTAAATTTAGAGACTTTTTTTTCCTTGCTGCAAATCAGGCATTATTTATACTTTTTTATAACTATGAATCAATTATACATAACTTTTAGAAGTCTGAAAATTTAGGATGCAAATATAAAACAAATATGCAATAGTAAACAAATCACTTTAAGTAGTTTATGATTAATTTTATACAAATCCTTTTTGCAGTGACCTGGATTTCATAAGAATGATATAAAAAAGTATTAATAAGAGCTGGCTAATGGGGAAGGCAATGGCACCCCACTCCAATACTCTTGCCTGGAAAATCCCATGGACGGAGGAGCCTGGTAGGCTGCAGTCCATGGGGTTGCTAAGAGTTGGACACGACTGAGCAACTTCACTTTCACTTTTCACTTTCGTGCATTGGAGAAGGAAATGGTAACCCACTCCAGTATTCTTGCCTAGAGAATCCCAGGGATGGGGGATCCTGGTAGGCTGCCGTCTATGGGGTCGCACAGAGTTGGACACAACTGAAGCGACTTAGCAGCAGCAGCAGCAATCACTCAGCTAGGTTTGCAGAATGGTTCGGTAAATGATTTTCAGCTGGTTTAACTAATGAGAAGGTGGAAAATATGTTGTAGAGAAAAGTTCCTGGTCTTCAAAGGAGACACCGAGTTTCTCTAAGCAGCACATAGTACTCACATTTTACGTAGATCACTTTAAAAAATAGACCTCAAGAAGGGCTCTTGTTTCTTATTTTAACATAGATGTTGAACTAATTATCTAAGATTTGGGATTTTATTTTAATTTTGTAGATCTGATTTTGTCTCATAGTCATAAATTTCAGTTAGAGTTTAAAAAGATATCTCATTATTACTGTCTCATTCTTCTTACCTCCAGTTAAAGTCATGTGCAGTGCGAACAAATATAAGCAGTTTGTACCTGCGTGCTCAGTCACTTTAGTCCTGTCCAACTCTTTGTGACCCTATCAACTGTAGCCCACCAGGCTCCTCTGTCCATGGGATTCTCCAGGCAAGAGTACTGGGGTGGGTTGCCCTGCCCTCCTCCAGGGGATCTTCCTGACCCAGCGGTCTCCTGCATTGCAGGCAGATTGTTTACCCACTGAGCCACCTGGGAAGCCCATAAGTGGTTTACTCTGTGGCATTTCATCCTAAGACAGCCTAGAAGTCCCACATAACTTAGAGTAATTTGCCTTTTAAGGACATATCAGTGATCTACTTCAACTTCTAAATGTTAAGTACAATTAATTTACAAAAACCCGTGTCACCTAAAAAAGAAAAATATATCAATTACCAGCTCAAATGTGTTTTAATCAGACCAGGGTTCCCCATGAAGTCGCAATAATAGTAAAAGCAACATTATTAGCCCTGTTTTGTATTCATCTAGACTGTACATTGATTTTTAATTCTTTGAGAAAATAACAAAAACTAATAGGAAGCCTGGTTTAGGCTGGATAGTTCTGAGAACTCTCTTTTTTCTATTTTTTACTCTTCAAAATGTAATTTTTTTTGACTTATAAAGAGGATTATAATTTTTTTGTTCTAAACTGTAAAACATATAAAAGAAAAAATTCTCCATGATATCTAATTATTTCAACTTTGATTGGTGGAATGTAGAAACAACTAGGGATGGCCCTGTGAGACACAGAGTAAAGTTTGAGAGGTTATTGGCACTTGTATAGGTTATTTGATGCTTTTTATACTGAGCAGTCATAGGAATTTGCCTTGTAGCCCCTCTTCACCCTTTAACATGTTTTAATGGTTCCCACATTTGTACCCAGTGCCCACACTTATAACTATGCAGCCTTGTCCACTCCACATTCTCAATCACTTTCTGTCCTTTAAGCAGGGTGCTCATGCCTATTGCATGTGTCATAGAGGCAGAGGATTATGGGTTTAACAGTTTCATCACTCTTTCTAAGTTGTTTCAGTGACTATTTGTCTTCTTGGTGGTGAATTGATATCTAATTTGTCACAGCTAGTCTGGTCACTGCTATGTGGGATCAGTTGTTGCCCCATGTGCTGTGGAAAATCTGCTTCCTATAGAGATTATTAACAAATCATTGTGATTTTTTTTTTTTTTTTGGTCCTCTTACCTCTTGGACTAAATTTTTTATTGACTCTTCTTTTTCCTCCCACTTTTTTTTATTGCCTTCAAAGTCCATTCTAGATCTTCTTTCTATGTACAGATTCCTTGGGGCTCTTATCATTTAGGATGGTTTCAACTACTATCATAAGCAGTGGTGCTCAAACCTACATCTTCCGTTCAATCTTCTCCCACTTGGCATTCTACAGTTTTGTCTTTGATGGCCTGTAGAAGGTTACCGGTTTTAGATGTGTTTATTCCTGAATCTGTCCATAATAATATTAACTGTGTCTCTTTTTCCTTTTCTACTTTTCCTGTCATTACTGGCTAGGCTCCTCAGCAACAGACACCAGAAGCAATTTTCACTGTTCTTCTCTCCTTTATTTCCCAAACGAGGACTGTGAGCCACCAAGTCCTGCCGAATCTTCCTTGACAAGCCCTTTGGAGTCATGCTTTTCTATTTCTGCAGCTGTCACTGTTGCATAGGCCGTGATGAATTTATGTCTAAATTAGTCCACCAGTCTTACCTGATTGTCTTCCCTGTTTTAGAAACCCAGAAGATCATGGAGCTGGATTATTTCTAAGTATTCTTCCGCCTTCTAATCCTTATAAGACCACAAAATATTTTCCTACAAGGAAATTCCATGCATGGTCATCTTTCCCGATTGGATTAAGTCCGGGATATTTTGCCTTTTTTTAAAAAGATACTTTCATCCACTATACCAAAATAAATTTTCATTTACAGTCAAGAGAACTACTCTGCATTCAAACTACAACTCTACCATTCTCCTCTGAGCTTGCTCACCTTTCTCCTCCCTTGATCTTTTCTCCCCATTCCTCTTTCTGAATGCACGACTTTTAAACTTTTAAATCCATCATTGATTTATGCCTGTGCAACTTTGCGTACCTTGACATTTAAAGCACAGAAGAGTCACTCTATTAATTGGTACATGTTTGGCCTGAATTTAGGTATTCTACCATTGGAAGCATAGTTACCATGTTTGGCCATTTTTTTCCTCTTCTTTCTTTTGTTGATCTATAAATATTGCTTCTGTGTCAACCAATTTATTTATCTATATAATTTAATGATAATATTCATCTTCAAGAACATAATGAAATTGTTGCGCATTCAGTAACAAATGTGTGGTTGTTCATTTGCTCTCTCTGGCCTCTGTGTTAACAAAACTAGAACAAATGAAAGATTGTCCCATTTTTGTTGTTGTTTATGGCCATGAATTGATCTGTTCAGAAAAATGCAATAATTGATTTCTATCGTTTCATGTTCNTTGTTGAGCATTCAGTAACAAATGTGTGGTTGTTCATTTGCTCTCTCTGGCCTCTGTGTTAACAAAACTAGAACAAATGAAAGATTGTCCCATTTTTGTTGTTGTTTATGGCCATGAATTGATCTGTTCAGAAAAATGCAATAATTGATTTCTATCGTTTCATGTTCATGCCAGTTGAATGAGTGGGAATTCTCAGGTTTCTGACCATTAAACACCTGTGCAGACTCACAGGAGCAAGTTAAAAGACCCATGTCTTGGCCATTTGGGCTCTCCTGCCATGTGCACAAGTCTAATTGCAAACCATTGTACCTTAAACTCTTACTAATTGCTCCAACTTAAAGTCATTATTTTAGACCATTATTAAAAATCAGATTTTGCCCTATAAAATGCCATAATTTTTAGCAGCTATATATCTGCTGTGTAATTTCCTCTTCTAAAAAATGTCATGCTCAATTTAATACTGGTATGTCATTTGCAAGTGGCTAGGGGACTTTGTGAGGCCATTACAAACTCTAGTTTCACAAAAGCTAGACTCTGAAGCCTGCACCACTGACATCCTGGGTCTGTTTTGCTGACACTGTCCTACAGCATATTTTGCATACCCTAAGGGCTCCCCTAGGAGATGTTCTGTCATGAAATGAAATGGCTTTGACTAAAATGAGAATTTTTTCTTCTATGAGAAAGTGAATTAGAAAGAACCCAATCACAAATGCAACAAACCAATTAAATCAAAATAAAGCACACAATTCTGTGGATTTAGTACTTAAGAGTGAGATATATCACACTATAGTATTTTAGGAAGATACCTTGTACACAGTTGGAAATATTAAATATCTATTTTATACATTAAAAAAGGTTATAAGAAAGTCATATTCTAAGTACTTCTATAAATGAACAAAATAATATATGTTGGACTTATAGATTCAATCTGATTTATTACTTAAATTTTGGTTGTAAAATGTTTTGATGATGAAATATTATACAAGCTGAAGAACTGAATTTAGAAAAATTCATCAATAGAAATGGGCTTCCCTGGTGGCTCAGAAGGTTAAAAATCTACCTATAATGCAGGAGACCGGGGTCTGATCCCTGGATTGGGAAGATCCTCTGGAGAAGGAACTGGCAACCCACTCCAGCATTCTTGCCTAGACAGTTCCATGGACAGAGGAGCCTGATGGGCTACAGTCCATGAGGTCGCAGGGTCAAACACAACTGAGCAACTAACACACACACATGCATCAATAGAAATACTGTATCAGTGAGTAAAATTGATTATGGAAATAGAAATAACTATCAAGAAAAGCATGAATATGCAGAAGATTAAGAAACAGTTGATTGTGGCACAGATTACTATCTCATCAGAAAGTGTTTTCTGTGAGTAATTTGAATTATGATATAATGTTGATTTTTGTAATAAAATATTTTATAAATTGATAAGCATCAAAATCACTATGGTTTTACAGTAAAACTTGGCTTCCCCAATAGCTCAGTTGGTAAAGAATCTGCCTGCAATGCAGGAGACCCAAGTTTGATTCCTGGGTCAGGAAGATCCCCTAGAAAAGGGATAGGGTACCCATTCCAGTGTTCTTGGGTTTCCCTTGTGGCTCAGCTGGTAAAGAATCCAGCTGCAGTGCAGGAGACCTGGGATTGATCCCTGGGTTGGGAAGATCTCTTGTAAAGGGGAAAGCTACCCACTCCAGTATTCTGGCCTGGAGAATTCCATGGACTGTATAATCCATGGGGCTGCAAAGAGTCAGACACGAATTTCACTTTCACTTTACAGTAAAGCTTACTTTTAATGTTTAATTAAGAACAGAATTCAAGTTTCAATGTATTTTCTGTATTGTAAAATATTCACCTATGATTCTTCTTGATTTTGGGAAGATCCCTAAAAATTCCTTGAAGGGACAAAGTATCCCATTGATCTGCCATGTTTGTCACAGAGTCACATACTCTATCTGAATGATGTTAGATTCATTCTCTTAGGNACACGAATTTCACTTTCACTTTACAGTAAAGCTTACTTTTAATGTTTAATTAAGAACAGAATTCAAGTTTCAATGTATTTTCTGTATTGTAAAATATTCACCTATGATTCTTCTTGATTTTGGGAAGATCCCTAAAAATTCCTTGAAGGGACAAAGTATCCCATTGATCTGCCATGTTTGTCACAGAGTCACATACTCTATCTGAATGATGTTAGATTCATTCTCTTAGGAGAGAGAAAGGTGAGGAGAGGAGGGAGAGTTAGAGAATTAGTGCTTATGAAGCTGAGCAACTCACATTGGGACTTTAACCACAGTCTTTTTTTTTTTTTTTTTTAATTTGTTTCGAATTGGTGGAAAATTTCAGTGTCTTAATTGAGAGCACACACCTGGTCTCAAGACTTAATGAAGTTCAGGTTCTTGATGTCTTGTGGCAGNGTTTATTATTGAATGTTTTAATAAATCTTTGTATTATTTATTTATTTGATTTTAAGGTCTTCTTTCTTCGGCTAGATTTTTTCAGATATAACTGACATACAAAATTATTTAAGTTTAAGGTATACAGCATAATGTTTTCACATATGTACATATTGCAAAGTGATCACCACCATAGTATTAATTAACATCCATCACCTTATGTGGTTATAAAGCTTTTTTCTTTGTGATAATAATGTTTAAGTTCTACACCTTTAGCAACCTTTCAAATAGACAGTACAGTATTGTTAACTATAGCTGTCATGTTTTACATTGAATTTCCAGGAGTTAATCTTTTAAAGTGTTGATATCAAGCTTTCAGGTAACTCTGATATGTAAGGCAAGGTTCTGAATGCTTTAGGAGTTTCCTTGACTATAAGAAGCTCACTATTTAGTTAGGAAAATAAAACTAACACGAGATTTGGAACTGGAGAGATGTTACTGTTGGCCCTTAAAGGACTTTTTGATTTTTTTCTAAGTGAGTGAATATTAGAGAAAGNGCTTTCAGGTAACTCTGATATGTAAGGCAAGGTTCTGAATGCTTTAGGAGTTTCCTTGACTATAAGAAGCTCACTATTTAGTTAGGAAAATAAAACTAACACGAGATTTGGAACTGGAGAGATGTTACTGTTGGCCCTTAAAGGACTTTTTGATTTTTTTCTAAGTGAGTGAATATTAGAGAAAGTCATTCATGGAGGAGAAATGCTTGTAAAGACTTGGAAGTAGGAAGCTTCTGGTTAGAAGCCAACGATGAATAGACAAATGGCCTAGGGAAGAAGATTGTGTAGAGGGGAATGGTAAATAAGATTGAAAACAGAAGATTAGGGTTAGAATGGAGAAAACTTTTTTTTCTTTTTTTTGCCTGAGTCCTTTGGACTGCAAAGAGATCAAAGGAGTCAATCCTAAAGGAAATAAATCCTGAATATTCACTGGAAGGACAGAGGCTGAAGCTGAAGTGCCAATACTTTGGCCACCTGATGTGAAGAGCTGACTCATTGGAAAAGACCCTGATTCTGGGAAAGATTGCAGGTAGGAGGAGAAGGGGACAACAGAGAAAAAGATGGTTGGATGGCATCACCAACTCAATGGACATGAGTTTGAGCAAGTTCTGGGAGATGGTGAAGGACAGAGAAACCTGGAGTACTTAAGTCCATGGGTCTCAAAGAGTTGGACATGACTGAGCAACTGAACAACAATAATATTTTTGTCTTTTAGTTTTTGGAATGAAAACTGAAAGGTCAGTTTTCTCTCTAATCCCAAAGAAGGGCAATGCCAAAGAATGTTCAAACTACCACACAATTGCACTCATTTCACATGCTAGCAAGGTAATGCTCAGAATTCTTCAAGCTAGACTTCAACAGTATGTAAACTAAGAACTTCTAGATGTACAAGCTGGATTTAAAAAAGGCAGAGGAACCAAGATCAAATTGACAACATCCATTGGATCACAGAAAAAGAAAGACAATTCCAGAAAAGCATCTACTTCTGCTTCATTGACTATGCTAAAGCCTTTGAATCTGCGGATCACAACAAATTGTGGAAAATTCTCCAAGAGATGGGAATAGCAGACCACCTTCTCTGCCTCATGCAAAACCTGTATGTAGGTCAAGAAGCAACAGTTAAACCGGAAATGGAACAATGGACTGGTTCAAAATTGGGAAAGGAGTACAACAAGGCTGTATATTGTCACCTTGCTTATTAACTTACATGCAGAGTACATCATGCGAAATGCTGGGTTGAATGACGAACAAGCTAGAATCAAGATTGCCAGGAGAAGTACCAATAACTTCAGATATGCAGATGACACCACCCTAATGGCAGAAAGCAAAGAGAAATTAAAGAGCCTCTTGATGAAGGCGAAAGCGGAAAGTAAAAAAGCTGGTGTAAAACTCAACATTCAAAAAACCAAGATCATGGCATCCAGTCCTATCACTTTGTGGTAAATAGATGGGGAAACAGTGGAGACAGTGACAGACTTTCTTTTCTTGGGCTCCAAAATCACTGCAGATGGTGACCACAGCCATGAAATTAAAAGACGCTTGCTCCTTGGGAGAAAAGCTTTGGCCGACCTAGACAGCATGTTAAAAAGGAGAGACATTGCTGACAAAGGTCCATCTAGTCAAAGCTATGGTTTTTCCAGTAGTCAAGTATGGATGTGAGAGCTGGACAATAAAAAAGGCTGAGTGCCAAAGGATTGATGCCTTCTAACTGTGGTAGTAGAGAAGACTCTTAAGAGTCCCTTGGACAGCAAGGATATAATACCTTGCTGTCAATCCTAGAGGAAATCAACCCTGAGTATTCATTGAAAGGACTGATGATGAAGCTGCAATACTTGGCCACCTGATGGGAAGAGCTGACTTATTGGAAAAGACCCTGATGGTGGGAAAGATTGAGGGCAGGAGGAGAAGGGACGACAGAGGATGAGATGGTTGGATGGCATCACTGACTCAGTGGACGTGGATTTGAGCAAACTCTGGGTAATACTGAAGGATAGGGAAGCCTGGCATGCTGCAGTCCAGGGAGTTGGAAAGAGTTACACAAGACTGAGCAACCGAGCAAGAACAACAACAACCTTTTTGTGTAGGAGAGTGAGGAGTTGGACCATATTTCCCCAGATTTACGATGATCATATCATGCAGAATATAATCAGAGATCTAAAGAAAGTCAGTGTGTGTTAAATCTCTTTTAAGATTAATCTATCTGTTTCAAGATAAACCTCTTTTTGTTACTTCCATGAAATTCATCAGAAGTTGGTTGATTTGAAACATGGTAAAGATTCAGCCATCTTCTGGTGAATTGAACATAACAAAAGTAGAGCACTCTACTAGTGGAGCTAAGTTTGATTTTTTTTTTTCCCTAAAGAAATGTGTTTGGAAACTCTGTGCTTAAAATGTGTTTATGAAGCAATATCTATAGCAGAGATGATTATAAAAATATATTCAAAGTGAACATAAATATTTCTGTTTTTAATGTCACTTTTATTATCTGCCCATCAAATTTTAATTGTCAAAAGTGACTCTATTTTAATAAATCTTTTTCCTCTAAAAACTCTTTTCTTCCCCATTAATCTATATGGAAGTTACGCAACTGGGTATGGACTATTTTGTTTATTTTCAGGACCATCTTCTGTAATATGATAAGTTGGGTACTGTAGTTTCTCTGAGTTTCTCCAGATTTACTCTGAGTAAGCATTACTTAGATGTCCTGGTTAAACATGACCCACTTGCCAGAAACTAGGATTCATTTCCTCCTAACCGGGCCTGAGAATCTGCATTTTAGTGCATCCACAGGCTGATTTTGAAACTGGTGGTTACATTACTTCAGAGTGAAGAGAAAGAATCAATTTAGTGGAGAGTGAATTCTCACTATCAGGGCTTTGTCTTAATTTATACACAGTTAAACAAATGGCTCATTGGTGCAGTGGGTCCGCTCTTGAATAACTGGAGGAATTCTCTACAAAAGTCTTCAGAACTTAAACCAGGAGGGGAACTTAAACTGATGGACTTCTCTATGAAAGTCCTTGGATCTTAAATTAGTCACATACTTCTAAATCGGGGTTCTATGCTTTTGTCTCTCTTGCTTGTATCTTTTGCATGAAAGCCCAAATGAATTTAATGGGCAGAGCATAGGTAATACTGATATATAGCCACCCTACATAAGGAAGTGGGCTTCCCTGGTGGCTCAGACAGTAAAGAAGCTGCCTGCAATGCAGGAGGAACAGGTTCAGTCCCTGAATTGGGAAGATCCCCTGGAGAAGGGAATTGCTAACCACGCCAGTATTCTTGCTTGGAGAATTCCATGGACAGAGGAGCCTGGTGGGCTATAGTCCATGGGGTCTAAGAGAGCTGGACTCAACTGAGTGACTAAAACTTTTTTTCAAGCTTTATATATGGAATTTGTCATAATAATATCTCCAGAATAGAGGAAGGATTTGATAAAGACTTTTCAATTTCATTTAAACAGAATTGAGAGGTGCCCTTGCACCTGTTTCCAGGGCGCTGCCCTTGGCAGTGATCCAGGAAGGATGCCTGTCTCCTGCATGGTCTCCTGGTAGCCCAGGTCCTGATTTGCCATAGGAGAGAGGGCCAAGGAATTCACTGTAACAGCTGGAAAACAGCTTTATAAAACCTAGAAAGCCTTCACTGCCCAACTTGTCAGCTGAAAAGGAGCTTGGAGAGTGAAGGGTGAAAATACGGGCTCCTGCTGACCCTGTGGTAGGCTGTGGTGAAGTGGTCAATGGTGGGAACAGACCCAGCTTTCTCTGAAGTCACTGGGAACAAGCAGTATTAGTAACTGCCTAAGACAGCAAATGAGCCTACAAATCTAATATCACGCCCACTGCTCTTTTTTTTTAATTGTACCAACATTTACCCCAATGGCTGTGCTTTCTGACATTTTCAGTTTTGGATGTGAATATAAGTTCAAGATGGACACTTTTTGTTGTGGTCACTTGGGTTTCTCTTTGTCTAAAATACTGCCTTACACATTGTAGAAATCAGTGGGGACTTCGTTGTTTTAATTTTGTGCAGTATTGTGAAATTTTGTAAAAAATTTTTATCAGGATATGTTTGCTTTTTCTATAAATGTGAGTTTTAAAAGGCTTATAATGTTTTTTACTGTACTTTTAGTACATCTTGGGACAAAAGAATACAATGGTATGCCACATGGGTGCCATTTATTCCATATAAAGATGAAGCTTTTTTCATAAAATAGGTAACATGGAATATTAATAGAACTTAAAAATTGTCACATCTTGAATGATCATAGAAAAGAAATAACATGAAAGTCAGTTTTGTGTTTTATAAAAAATAGGTAATTATTGGTGGCTCAGTACGTGGTAGGTCTACAGTAAAGAACTATTCCAGTGCCTATGGATCTTTAAGATAAATCAAGGCAACATAGGTTGTTTTAAAAACGAAAGTTTTGCTAGTTTGGAACCTTAGGTACGAAATGACATTGAAACTACTATTTTCTTTGGTCCCTGGAAAGGATAAGAAGAGGTTAGGAGGTAGATAGTCACATTGTTAACTCTATTATAATCATTTGTTTATTTCTTATAAGGAAGATAACAGTCTATGGGTATTCATTTAAGTCAAAGTCTTCTGCCCTCCACTGAAAGATTATAATGTAATTCATATTTAAAATGTGAAAGCTCTTGGCTCTGTATTTTGTAAAGAACATTCTCTTTTTGTTTTGATAGAATTATCACTCATATTGTATATATCTCCCTGTTTAATATTTCAAATTTGGTGTGTACTTCAAAAGTGATCGTTGTTTTGTGATTTACAACCTTGGAGAAAAATAACATAGTAGTCATAACTTTGTAGTTTTTGTGATGCATGAAGATCAGATTTTTTAATGTTGGTTAATGCTTTGCTAATTAAAGTGTGCATGTTAATTAAAGCAGAGGCTAATGTTAATTACCTATATTAATGGAATCTCATGTAGCACCTGCCTGAAGCAATGGGTTCAATTTTCAAAATATCTCAATTAAGGCTGAAACTTTTGATTTGCATCTAGTAGGGTTTCAATTAACTGCACTGAAAACTTAAATAACACTCTTAGGGGTGCAAAATATCAGTGATTATATGAAGTGCAGTAGAGTTTGGTAGGTTCATTTCTAAAGGCTCCTTTCAGCCTAGCTGTATTTATTTCTTTATCTTCTGGTTAAAATTCTGTTCATCCACTAGGACTCAGTGAAAATACCATTTTTTACATGTATTTTCAATGTATTATTAGCTCTTTTTTTTGTTGTTCTTTCTTCTTTTATGCCACTCTGCCTTGCTTGATAATTACCTGTTAAAAGCTGTGTCTTTTGCTAACTAGAAGTGCCTTATAGGCCTTATCTTCCTCCTTTACAAAGCCCAGCACGTGTTATTAGATGATAGGATGTTTTCTAAGTTGAAAACACTCTGAGTGTTTACAAAACAACTAAATACATTTATTGACTGAGGCAGAAATGAGTGAATATTTAACTTTCAGCGTAAGACAATTGCACTGTTGCTACATTTATAACTGCTTCAAGTTAAGCATGAAGTTGCTATTTGGGATCTTATTGCTTTGTCAAATAAAAGATGGATGTTGTTAATTTCAGTTAAATATGAGCTGAAATGGGAAGACGCTGCTTGTTCAATGTAAAATAGTGTTATAAGATCGGAGGATTTCCCTTGTTGCTCAGCAGTAAAGAACCTGCCTGCCAGTGCAAGAGACCTGGGTTTGATCCCTAGGTCGGAAAGATCACCTGGAGAAGGAAATAGCAACCCACTCCAGTATTCTTGCCTGGGAAATCCCATGGATAGAGGAGCCTGGTGGGCTACAGTCCATGGGATCACAAAAGAGTCGGATATGACTTAGCACCTAAATAACAACAGTGAGATGAAAGAACTTGTGTTTATGCTGGCAAGGATGATGTGAACACTCTTTTCCAGTCTCAAGTTTATAATCCGATGATTTTGCATACAGATCTGGCTTGTGACCCCATAAGTACCAATACTTTTAGTAAACTATTTATTGAAGAGTGCCATAGTGGGCTTGCTGTATCTTGGAAGATAACATGTTATCATGTAGTGGGCCCAAATTTTAAATTAACTAATTCAAAATATAGATAGATGCCTGTAGACAGGTACATTGTAATTAGTATGCATGTCATTTTTCTGGAACTTGCTGTTGTGTTTGCTGGAGTCCCAATAACAACCATTCCCATTGGGTTTGGGAAAGCATCATGAGCTAATGGTGCTAACCTTTTCGACACCTAGTATAATTGTGGTTTCAGAAAAATAGTTTCCATTACTCTACATAATTGAAGGGAGCAATAATCTCAATAAATATACACAAATAGATCCCACACTGATTTACAGACTCTGGAAATAAGCACCAGTTACCGCTGTTCCTTGGCAGACTTTGACTCTGACTGTGGATCTCAGAGGACCAGAATTCGTCTTCTTTCAGCTGTAGAGAATATCAAACGAAGACAAGATTTCCATGTGTGAAGTATTGATATAACCAGCAAGGTGACAAGAAGGCACATAACTCCTTACTGTCCTGCTGTGCTTGGCATACTGATTAAAAAATATTTTAAGATTAAAAAGTAATAGTACTGTTTAGGCAAGATGTCAGTTGTCATTTAGGTGGCAGGACATATGATCGCTGGAAACCAGATGTGAATGTGCGCATTAATGAAGAGTGATATACAAGTGTAGCGGTGTAGAGGTGAAGTGATATGACACCATCACTTCATGTCATAACTGGCTCAATGTTGGTTGGTTAGTTATTAGGTAGAATAAATGCAACATTTATTTGGAGGAATGTGACAAACATGCAGATCAGATTTCCCAGGATGAGGCAATGGGCCAGGTCTTTACAAGTCTGAGAGCAAAGTCACCAAAGCATCCATTCTCCACTGGGGCACCATTAAGGTGGCAGATGGCAGAGCATTAGCAGAAAGACATTGGGAACAGCTGGAAAACATCTGGTAGGAAGTGACAACTAAAGGGTGTACTGGGCTTTTCCTAATTGTGAGGCGATCGCTCAAAAAGCCTGGAAAGAAACATCAATGTTTTGGTGGTGGAAGGAAGGAGTTGGCTGGAACACTACATTCCAGCTCAGGGATTTGAAAGAATTCTGAAAATAAGTGATTTTAGGGTCTGGTGAAAAGATTACAGGGGAAAAAAAGGTTATAGAAAATTAACTTGCTTTTTCTCAAGTGCTAAATAAGAACAGACTTTTTAAAGATGTCAGTAAGGCTTACATGGACTTGGAATCCACTTTAAGAAGATAGTTGATTCATCACCACCTTGTGAATAATATTTGAAACATACGATTTTGAGGGTATATGGAAAGGTTATGTGTTCATAGAGAATATGGAAACACTAATTAAACTGGAGTGAGGAAGATGGACTATTTAATGACTTAAGTCACTATTCCTCTTTCTTAATTTACTATCTCATGATTTTTCTAGAACCTACATGAAATATAAAAAGGCTTTTGGGCTATTTCTGTCACTGTATTTCTTCCTTTTTTCTTCACTCTAGCCTTTTGTCCTTGACTGTGTCTCAGTGCTTATTCTCCCACTTTCTCACAAGGATCACCTGACTTTTCGTAATCTCTAGCTTTCAAGACTCACCACAGAGAGTAACATTTCATTTGGGGAACTTAGTATTTTCTAAAGAACAGGCACAGTGAGGACCACATGCCCTAGAGGGCTGATAGGTAGAATTAGGAGAAGGCAAAGGCCACTGCTGCCTGCTATAAGACTGGGACGGATTGTCTCAGAGGTTACCAGGTGAGTCCTTAGTTGCTCCGTGATGCTTGTATTGGGATGTGCAAGCTTCCATGTGTTGGGATGGAAACAAGAGTCTGAGAAGGTGCTAGGGGATCTGTGACCAGCCAGAAGCAAGAGATCAGAAGGGAATAGGGATAATGCCTCCATAAAGGAGTAACAGGGCAACAAGGTAAATGTAGGAAAGTCAAGAGCTCAACATGCACTGTAACCTTGGCCCTAAATTTCTAAGTTATCCCAGGACCCCTATGAACCCCACATATCAATACATCATAAGGATAACAGGTTGTTACTGGTTGGGGATCAGTAATCAGAATTGGCAAGTAAAAGATCCCTACAGCGAGGTCAGGTTGCTCACCATGTGCGGAGTGTGTGAAGGGAAGGAGTGACAAGGTGGCTGAGTGGGGAGCTGTACCCGGTAGTTGCTGTGTGGACACTGCGGTGGTGCCCGGCCACTAAGGCTGCATAAAAGGTATCATTGCTGGAGGTAAAGGAGCAGAGAGTTTTGACTGAGTCCAGGAGCCACAGGACAAGGTACTCTGAGCCTTGCCGAAGGTGACTGATGTGCATACCTTACCCAGGGATTTTGTGCCACTCCCCATCTGTTTTAGTTGCCTTTTCTGAGACTGGTTAGGGATTGAAAATCATGGTTGCAGAACTGCTGGCTTGAGAGGATACTTGGGATGGTTATTTAAAAAAACACTAGACTTGGAGCCAGAACCCCTTGGCCCTTCCTCTTGTTAGGTCTTTGATTTTGGACAAATTTATTTGATCTCTGGTCTCTGCATCTATTCAGTAGAGATAATAATACCTGATCTACCTGAGCATGGCACAAGATTGTTATAATTGTCAAATGAAGAAATGTATGTGTAATCACATAACCATGAAAGTATAAATATAATTTATTATCAGAGTATCAATATCCTATTAGCAAGTGATTCCTGATCGAGCACAACATTATTCTCAATGATTTGAGCATTTGTCTAGGTACCCAGTGATTAGTGAACTGATATAGGTGAGAGATAGTAAATCCAGGTTTTTACCACATGTAATAAACCTGTTAATTTGTATACTGGCTCAAGTGACAGGACAAAATCAATACTTGTTTCATAGGAGAATAGATTATGTGGGATGGAACTATAAAAAGTGAATAATTATATACAATATAAAACTTTATATTTCTTTTAAAATATCCAATAAATAGTAGAAAGTTTCATTATGGATATGGTATTCTGACTGAAAGTAAAATGTTTGTCATTAGAAAAATATAGTTCTCTCCTAGTGCTGGTTCTTAGACTTGAAAGTAGCATATTGAAGATAGCAGTGCATTTAATGGTAATATAAAATGATTTTGTTCCTCACTGTCATTTTTTTCTTCAACATATTTCTATTTCAGAACCCTACAAAAATATTTGAAAACCATATGTATAATGAGTTTGTTAACATTTTAAATCAATAAAGAATTTATACAACTCAATAGCAAAAAAAAAAAAAGAAAAGAAAAACCAACCACAAATAACACAATTAAAAACTGGGCAAAGGACCTGACAGACACTTCCCCAAAGATGACATATGAAAGGCCAATAGGCACAAGAAAAGACAGTGAACATTACTAGTCATTTCCTAGAGAAATGCATATTAAAACCACAATGAGATATCACCTCATGCCTGTTAGAATGGCCATCATCAGAAAGACAAGATAACAAGCGCTGGTGTGGATGTAGAGAAAAGGGAACTCTTGTGTACTGTTGGTGAAATTGTAAATTGGTACAGCCACTAGGTAAAACAGTTGGAGGAGTCTCCAAAAATTAAATATAAAACTATCATATGATCTAGCAATTCCTTTTCTGGGAATATGTCCAGAGGAAATGAAAACAGTAACTTGAAAAGGTATCTGCAACCCCATATTCTTAGCAACATAATTTGTAATAGTCAAAACATGGAAACAACCTAACTGTCCATTAATAGATAAATGAATAAAGAAGTTCTTCAAAGTAAAATATTATTCAGCCATAAAAATGAGGTCATTCTATTATCTGTGACAAAATGGATAGACATTAAAGACGTTGTGCTAGGTGAAATATGTCAGAGAGAGAAAGACAAATACTATATGATCTTGCATGTGTAAGCTAAAGAAAACAACTCAAAAAAATAATCAGACATGTGGTACCAGAGGCAGAGGGTGCGGGAGGGGGATTGGAGGAAGGTGGTAAAAAAATTTAAAAAAGGTACAAATTTTCAATTTTAAGATAAATAAGAACCAAGGCTGTAATGTACAACATGATGACTATGATTAACACTACCATATGATATATAGGAAAGTTGTTAACAGAGTGATTCCTGAGAGTTCTCATCACAAGGAAGATTTTTTCTTGTTTTCTTTTCTTCTTTGTTTCATTTTATATGAGATGATAGATGTTGACTGAAATTGAGATAACCGTTCCACAGAAAGTATGTAAATCAAACCATCATGATATACTCCTTAAACTTATACTGTAATGAAAGTCAATTATTTCTCAATAAAACTGGGGGAAAACTCCACTCAAACTGAAGTCCCAGAAGCCCTTAAATACCGATTTGAAGAAACAGGTGAATCGTTATACAAGATGTTTTATGTTCTAGATTTGTCTGATTGCTTCCTCATGGTGTCTTGTAGCTTTTTCCTCTACTCCCTATTTGCTATAAACTGTAAATTTGGTCCAGAGACTTCCTTGGATTCATGTTAAATGTTTTTAGTATGCATACTTCATATGGCATCTCATCAAGTTGTGTTGTCCACTCTTTGTGATGCTAAATTGGTGGCAGCCAAATATCTTCTTTGTAGAGATGAGATTTTCCTTATAGTTAGTAGTAGTTTGTAGGACAGTGCCTTGACATCATGTGAATATTTAGTTCTCCTTCAAAGCTTTGTTTAATAGTTTTAGAATCCATTGATGATTCTTGCTGGAATCAATGATTTCCTTGGGGATTGTGAAATGGTAGTTTTCTATTTATTCCATATTTTTAACTGGCATTTTTTTCCCCTATAGAGCTTCCTCATATCAACCTAAGATAAACAATAGTATCTCTTTTAAGAAGCAAGTAAAATGCCTAATTTTTTTCTTTTTACTTACCAACTTTGGGGTACTAGTCATCTTAATTAGTGATACTTCTTGTCCTCTCTTTTGAGTATAATTATATATTGATTGTTTTTTACTTACAACTCTTCTTTTTTGATGTTCAAATTATCTAAAATTTCCAAAAGGGAGCCTCCTCATGATGGTTTTTGTGTTGTTTGGATATTCCCATTAGTCAATGGATGCTTCTTTGCTTTCTGGTAGAAAAAAATGTCCCAGGCTTACTTTATTCTTTTCCTGCCCCACACTTTTAAATAATTTTTAAAATAATCAGCTCTTTTAAATATGGAAACTTCACCAGACCATCTCTTTGACTCATTCATTCATTTAGCAAGTATTTGTTGACTGTCTATTATATGTCAGGAACCTGCAATATCAAAATAAGTCTGGTTCATATCCTATTCTTGGAGAACTTAAAATCTGATAGGATAGAGCAATCATGAATACCTATAAGATGGGAAGAGATGCATATTTTATAATATAAGTGTGAATTGTGAGTCCAGAAATTTGGTTGTGGTGAGTGGTTATTGAGCATGGAGGAATGTATGGGGTGTGGAGCTTCAGAAATGGAGAAGTGGTTGGGAAACAGAGATGGAAAGGCTATACACCTGGGAGGACATGGTTTAGTCTGAAGTAAATATCAGTGGTGTTTGCTATTTGTCAGAAAATGAAGTTAAAGAGGATTCAGGGGAAGGTGGACTGGGATCCAATCATGAGTGGTGTTTAATATTGTGCTAAGACATTTGAATTTTATTCTAAAGAAAATGGCAACCACTGAAAGACCTTTGTTCATTGTTATTATTTGACTTTTAAATCAGAACAATGATGTAACTGAAGATATCCTACATTAATCCTCGTGTGTATGTGTGTGTGTTAGTCACTTAGTTATGTCCAATTCTTTGTGACCCCATGGACTGTAGCTTGCCAGGCTCCTATTTACCATTTCCTTCTCCAGGGGATGGATCTTCCCGACCCAGGATTGAACCCATATCTCCTGCATTGCAGGCAGATTGTTTACTGTCTGAGCCACCAGGGAAGCCCATTAATCCTCACAAATAGGTCTCTTATATGTGGGCCATCATAAAGGGAAATGTGTCCACATTGCCAGTAGGTTATTTGCTGAACAAGTTGTCTAGTAGGGGGTATACTGACTTGAATGTGAGGGTTCTAGCTAATCCTGTGATTTGTGTCTTATGTGCAATAGCAGATCTCCAAAATGTTTTAATGTTACTTCATGGTGAGGGTTGGTTCAATTGCTCATAACTATGAGAAGCACTGGGCTTCTCTGGTGGCTCATTGGTAAAGAATCTGCCTGTCAGTGCAGGGGACATGGGTTTGATCCCTGTATCAGAAGATCCCCTTGGAGAAGGAAATGGCAACCCACTCCAGTATTCTTGCCTGGGCAATGCCATGGATAGAGGAGCCTGGAGGGCTGTAGTTCATGGGGTTGCAAAGAGTTGGACATGACCTAGCAACTCAGGATGCACCCATGCATGAGAAGCTCTTTGAAACCCAGATAACTCCTTCTTTCTTGGTTCTTTCTCCAAAATTTGATAGAGTTATATCTCTAGATATTAACTTATATAGTCAACTTCAATTATGTAAGCTACAGCAATAAGTAAAATGACGTGGACAACCAAAATGCTGCTGAAAATTCAAATTGAAATGAGACTTCCTATGCTCTTACTTTGAGGCTACTTTTATTTTTATACTTATTACAACTTGCATTATCTAGTTTTCCAGCTTAATTTAACATATCATGTAAAAGAAGAAATGAACTAGATGCTGTCACATCAAGGACAGCAAGGAATAACTCTTTTAACCTGCATATGGCAGAAGGCGTAAGTTGTTAAATCAGAAACAATAACTCCAAAATCACTGTGCTTAACTATTCTATGTGAAGAAAATAGCTCCAACACTACCTGCAGGTATAACCACATCATAATTGATGTTTCTATCTCGACAGTCATACACAGAACAGATTCTGTTTAAGGATATGAAATATCTCAGGCTTCCATTCTAAATGGAAGAAATGAAGCTCAAAGAAAAATATTCTGGGACTTCAAGAGGTAAATTGCCCAAACCCTCTCCCCTTTGATAATTGACAGCCTAATGAGATAAGTTTTGGAGTCTCTCTGAACTCATATTAAGGAGGTTCCCATGTCATAATCATTTTTATTCTCTTTGGTTCCTCATGACGTGAACTTTCCCATCCTGTTGTATGTTGTTAAACTGTACTTCCTGTCACTCTGAGAATCCTGCTTCCGCCATGGCTTGGCATGAAATATATTTTCTCTGTCTTAGCTCAACTAATTATTTTATCTCCAGGGTTAAAGCATCATACAGACCAGCTAAAATTAAGCATCAACACTTTAAATTAAAATGTATAACATAGCGGCTTAATTGCTACCAAGTTTTCTTGTTTGCAATTCTTAGACAATCTCAGTCTATGTTAAACTGAAGGAATCTCAGGAGACTTTGGTCAAAGCAGTCCTTTAAAGGGAATTGATCCTGTTACAGCTCTGGGAATCTTTTGAATGCCACCATTTATATCTTAGCACTCCATTTGGCAACCTGAAGTGTTTGTCACCATTGTCCAAGGATCTTCGCTTTAGGACATCGCCTCTCCTTCAGGCTTCCTTGAAGAACTGTTGTGAGCCTTCACTCAACAACCCATTTATTCGTTCATTTAATCAACACACAATTTTCTGACATCGGGGATACAATTATGATACAACTAGGGGATACAACTAGAAAGATGAGGTCTCTGTCCTTCTAGAATTTACATATCAGTGAGATAAGAATCAGAAAAAGCAAACATGCAAATAAGCAAAAAAAAAAAACCCATTAAGTCCAATAACTATAATTTTAAGATGCAGTAAATATTAGGAATTAGGAATAAAATAAATAGGACCTGAGAAAGAAAATAATAGACTATACCTATCTTTGGTGAGATGATCAGGGAAGGAAGTAATATTTAAACTGACTGCTACAGGATATGAAGACAGTAGTCATATGAAGAAGGAAGGAAAAATTCTGGGCAGAGGGGCCAGTATGGGAAGGAGCTAGGTTTGTTCAAGGAACTGAAAGACGTCTGTAATACCTGGGGTATGTGGCAAGCATGAGAGCAGCTTAGGAGGGTGATAGACGGTGAGGGACAGCCACGGCAGACCCCTGAGCATCCTGGGACCCAAGGGGAGTTGCCTCTGCACCACACTGGTTGAGGCCGAGGTCAGATCATTCCTTTAAATAGACATGGAGAATAGTATCTAATATCTTTCAGTGTCATAGTTTTTTACCTTTTCATTACTCTTCATGGGGTTCTCAAGGCAAGAATGCTGAAGTGGTTTGCCAGTCCCTTCTCCAGTGGACCACATTTTGTCAGAATTCTCCACCATGATCTGTCTGAGTTGGTGGCCCTACACAGCACTGTGCATAGTTTCATTGAGTTAAACAAGGCTATAGTCCATGTGATCGGTTTGGTTAGTTTTTTGTGACTATGATTTTCATTCTGTCTGCCTTCTGATGGATGAGGATGAGAGGTTTGTGGAAGCTTCCTGATGGCAGGGATTAGCTGTGGGGAAAACAGGGTCTTGCTCTCAATCAGTTCAGTTCAGTCACTCAGTCATGCCCAACACTTTGTGACCCCGTGCATCTCAGAACGCCAGGCCTCCCTGTCTATCACCAACTCCCAGAGTTCACTCAAACTCATGTCCATTGAATCAGTGATGTCATCCAGACATCTCATCGTCTGTCATCCCCTTCTCCTCCTGCTCCCAATCCCTCCCAGCATCAGAGTCTTTTCCAGTGAGTCAACTCTTCCTATGAGGTGGCCAAAGTATTGGAGCTTCAGCTTCAGCATCATTCCTTCCAAAGAAATCCCAGGGCTGATNGCTCCAATGATACATAAACTTCTTTAACATTTCCTTTTGTTACACAGAATGAGCATTGTTTCTGATAAGATATTGTGGGAATAATGTGAGCCTTCTAGGGTCTTCCTTCCATATGCAGATAGATATCCAATCCACTGAAGAGAACATTAAGTTGGTGATGCAATCCATATGTTTTTATTTCCTCCTCCAGCCTATGTCCATGCAAAGGAGAATATGTAGTTGAAAAATGTATAAGGTTACTCCAGGAAAGACTCAGCTGCTAGATTGAATGGAGATCTTAAATGTCTAAGATTTTTGTGTAACCAAAATATTGTTTAGAAATGAATTTATAACCTCTCTGGCTTGATGAAAAGGTGCATATCAAGGTGATTTAACACAGCTTGTGTACAACCATGAAGTGTGTGTTTGACAGTCATGAGTATGTGTGGGGGGAAGACTTCCCTGACAGGATGTGAAGCTGTGTGAGCTATAGTAACAGGGTGTATCCCTCTGTGGGAGACACTGGGCACTGGTTCCTAAGTAGCAAAGTGGGGAACCGTCACTTCCTGGAGGGACCTACAGTGCTTGAGTCACTGGTGATTCTCAAAGGGAGCAGGTTGGTGCTTTTGACTCCTGTTGATTTAAATGAAAGCTTGTAAATTGTCTTGTTTCTTTCATCCAATAAATATTCACTGAAGGCATACTATGGCACAATTTTCTGAGCAGATTTCATCAAGAACACTCTTTTGTAAATTTTGTGAAGTATAACCATCTGTCTTTCTGACACCTCTTTCTATTAAGGGGTTGTCTGATTTCATTTTTATAATGAATTTCAAAATCTTGTTTATTTTAATAAGTAGTATCCTACTTCCTGTCAAGACTTAGAGTAGATTACAAAGCATGTCTTTTGTTTAGCTTATAAATAATAGAACTGGGAGGCGAAAAGGCTGGTGACTGGCTTGTCCAGGACCTCGCCTCAGAGCCCTGAGTCATGATGCAGTGAACAGTCCATGAAGTCACTCTGAAAATGTAGCTCTCTCACTCTGAAAATTGCCCTCTCTCTGAAAATTTAGCTCAGACCCTTGATTTTCCCCCCAAATCACATGTTATGCATGTTCCATATGGTATATGAAATTTGAATTATGGTATTGTCCTACTATAGAGAAAGAGAAGAGTCTTAAGGCAATTTCAGTTAAGCCACAAGAAGTTTGGACAAAAGCACTGCAAAGCAGGCTTAAGTGAAAAAGGAAATTCATTAATTTGACAAATATTAAATACCTCCTTTATGAAGTGCAGAGTTTAAAAGGCAAAAATGAAGTGATCCCTGCCCTTGAGAAGCTCACAGTTTATTTAGTAAGAGGAACCAGATCTATAAACAACATAGAATGAAGGATCAAAGTGATGAGTTAGGAATCTGCTTGGAGTAGGGAGCAGGGCTCATGGAAGGTGGTGCTCAGTTCTGATGGTGGTGGGGAGAATTGGAGCAGGTCAGGAGTGATAGAGAGAGACGGGACTCTGGAGGTGATTTTTGGAAGAGGGCTAGGTCAGGGGAAGAATTTTCCAATTTAATCTGAACAAACATGTATTGAGCACTTACAAAGAAGACAGACCGTAGTCCCTACCTTCATGAAATTTATAGTTTATGAAGAGAGCAGCATTAAACCAGTATTTCTCTGTATCACAAAGAAGAAGGGGAGGCAGAGGGTACCAGGGAAGCTTAGAGCAAACAACATGTGGACTCCATGAGGCAGGGCCATGTCTGTCACATTCACCACACTGTGCGCTGCATCCTGGAGTGTGCTAGGTGCCCAGTGAATGCTGGTGCATAAATGAAAAGCTAAAACGAATCTAGGGCTCAGAGGGAACAAGGGTGTGAAATCATTATGCTGCTTGCTCTTCCATATGACTGGAGAGCAAGGTAGAAAGTCGGAGGGAGTAGTGCAAAATAAGGCTTAGGAAGAAGGTGAAGTTGAGATCCTGGAGTTAATCACTGAGTTCATGGTTCTTAACTAGGATGCATCAAGATTTCCTAGGGAACTTTTAAGTTGAAAACTGCCTGCCCA
This sequence comes from Neotragus moschatus, assembly GCA_006410615.1. NCBI lineage: Eukaryota > Metazoa > Chordata > Mammalia > Artiodactyla > Bovidae > Neotragus > Neotragus moschatus. Next base: position 1,734,732 of record SJYA01002821.1, read on the forward strand.
TATCACCGCCCTCGAAATTCTGATTCAGGAGGCAGGAGTGGACCAAGATATATTATACTTGATGCCCACTGCCAGTTGAGATCATTGCTCCAGTGGTTTTCAAAGAACGATCTCTAGACCAGCAGCATTAGTATCTCCTGGGAATCTGTTAGAAATTGCAAATTCTGGCTCCCACTCCAGATGTACTAAATTGGAGAATCTGAAGGTGGAGACCAGTAATAGATTAGAAATTAATGGGAAATGTGGAGACTAGATTGGAGGCTAAAGCCAGAAAGAGTCGATAAACCTTGGATGAGGCAAGTAAGAGAGAGAAAAGGGCCATTCTAATGTGGGGAGAGAAAGAAAATAAGAAGACTTACATTCAGATGATTTCTGTGTCATTGAACATTTCATGATTGTTGAGCAGGCTCTACTAGGCACTGGGGTTGTAGAGGCAGTGGGACACAAAGAGTGGCAGGGCATGCAAATCCGTAACGCCTGCCAGGAGAAGTGTCATTGAGGCTGGCCCAGGGTCACAGGGGACAGCCAGTGTTTCCCACAGCAGAGGCAATGTATACAAACAGCTGGAACCAGTCAGGGATTCCAGCAAGGATAGGTTGGCAATTTTAAAACAGTATTCTGGCAGCACTCTGGAGAATGGACTGGCATGGGCAAGACTAGACAGTGCTTGGTTAAGAAGCTATTCCAGTCATCCAAGTGAGAAATTGTTCTGGCCTGAAGACAGCAGGAATGGAAACGGAAGGAAGCTGAAGGCAGAACCTGGTCCCTGAGTGGATGAGGGACATTTAGGGAGGTGGGGTTTAAGACAGACCTCTGTGATTCAGGCTTTTGCACAAATGGACATGGTATTCAATGCAGGGGATGAGCAGGGGGCCTGAGAGGAACTGACTGTTGGGGACAGAGTTCTTTTTTATGGTCTGCAGGACATCTAAGTAGAAATGCCCAGGAAGCAGATCTGAAGCTCAGGGATGTCTTGGGCTCCTCAACCATCAACAAGGACAGTATGGTGATTATGAGGTAGCAGGGGCTGAGCGAGGTGGCAGCTTACCTTGCAGTAGCATGTCCCCATAGAACCTACCCCAGGGAGACATAGCAATCTCTTTAAGAAAGCTCATTTTAAAAGATATGGCTAATACGGACATTTTTATTTCAGCTNTGACTGTTGGGGACAGAGTTCTTTTTTATGGTCTGCAGGACATCTAAGTAGAAATGCCCAGGAAGCAGATGTGAAGCTCAGGGATGTCTTGGGCTCCTCAACCATCAACAAGGACAGTATGGTGACTATGAGGTAGCAGGGGCTGAGCGAGGTGGCAGCTTACCTTGCAGTAGCGTGTCCCCATAGAACCTACCCCAGGGAGACATAGCAATCTCTTTAAGAATGCTCATTTTAAAAGATATGGCTAATAGGAACATTTTTATTTCAGATAGAATCTTTCAGGCTGTATTATACAAGTCTTTTAAAATAAAATTTGTGTGTGTGCCAAGTCACTTCAGTCATGTCTTGACTCTGTNGGTGATTATGAGGTAGCAGGGGCTGAGCGAGGTGGCAGCTTACCTTGCAGTAGCATGTCCCCATAGAACCTACCCCAGGGAGACATAGCAATCTCTTTAAGAAAGCTCATTTTAAAAGATATGGCTAATACGGACATTTTTATTTCAGCTAGAATCTTTCAGGCTGTATTATACAAGTCTTTTAAAATAAAATTTGTGTGTGTGCCAAGTCACTTCAGTCATGTCTTGACTCTGTGCAACCCTATGGACTGCCAGGCTCTACTGCGCATGGGATTCTCCAGGCAAGAATACTAGAGTGGGTTGTTGTGCCCTTCTCCAGGGGACCTTCCCACCCCAGGGGTCAAACTCACATCTCTTAGGTCTACCTGCATTGGTCACCTGAGTTCTTTACCACTGGTGCCCCCTGGGAAACCCAAAATAAAACCATAGCATTGAAAATTCCAAGGTGATATCTTGATTAGCAGGAATTGAGAACTACTGTTGATTTTTATTTTCTGTCTTCAAGCTGCTGGTGGAACCTTCTGATTCCAGGTATTAGAATGTATTAGGTCTGCTCAGATTGCTTCCAACTACATTAAAAAAATTTTTTTAGGGATGTATATTTTCTCTAGTTTAAATTCTTAAAGGAGGAGAGAGGGCATACAGGATTAAAAACTAAAGATCAGAATTCAAGTTGGTATATACTGTGGCCACCTGATGCAAGAGCATACTCATTGAAAAGACCTTNTGGAACCTTCTGATTCCAGGTATTAGAATGTATTAGGTCTGCTCAGATTGCTTCCAACTACATTAAAAAAGATTTTTTTAGGGATGTATATTTTCTCTAGTCTAAATTCTTAAAGGAGGAGAGAGAGCATACAGGATTAAAAACTAAAGATCAGAATTCAAGTTGGTATATACTGTGGCCACCTGATGTGAGAGCATACTCATTGAAAAGACCCTNAACTACTGTTGATTTTTATTTTCTGTCTTCAAGCTGCTGGTGGAACCTTCTGATTCCAGGTATTAGAATGTATTAGGTCTGCTCAGATTGCTTCCAACTACATTAAAAAAATTTTTTTAGGGATGTATATTTTCTCTAGTTTAAATTCTTAAAGGAGGAGAGAGGGCATACAGGATTAAAAACTAAAGATCAGAATTCAAGTTGGTATATACTGTGGCCACCTGATGCAAGAGCATACTCATTGAAAAGACCTTGATGTTGGGAAAGACTGAAGGCAGGAGGATAAGGGGATGAAAGAGGATAAGAAGGTTGGCTGGCATCACTGACTCAATGGACATGAGTTTGAGCAAACTGGGAGATGGTGAAGGACAGGGAAGCCTGGCATGGACTATCACCCCATGGACTATAGGGTCACAAAGAGTCAGATGGACACAACTGAGTGACTAAACAACAACATCATGTAGGGATATGTGTGTGCGCATGTGCGTGCATGTGTGTGGACACATATTAAGGGTTACTATAAATAATAATATGGAGTAGAACAGTAGGGAGTTGTTTCCTGACTCTGCTTCCGGCGATCCGGAGGGAATTTCAAAGAGCCTTCTGTTCTTGTGTAAAGTTCTAGAAGATACTTCAGTCTCAGTCATATGCCAGCCTCTGGCTGAGGGGGAACTGGGGCAATGTCCACAGATGGATATGTAGTCAAAGTTTGTTCTCTGTAAGAATGTAGAAGTATTCATCCCACATCATGTAACATTTTAGAGTAAATTTTACCTTCAAATACGAACAGTAAACACAGGTTATTTCCAAGCACAACAGGTTGAACTAAATGAACTTTAACTAGACAAAAGGTTAAAAGTTTGGCAGTAAAAATAAATCCATTTTCCTTTAGGAAATGAAGTATTCCTGAATCATTGTGATAATGTACATACACACACACATATACATATAAAACACTCCCAAAGAGGGATAGTATTGACAGATGAAAGCAAATATATCACTATTTAAAACATTACTTGATTAAAGATCAAATAAGCAATAAGATATACTGAATGACTTCAAATACCTGAGAAGGGGTGTAATCACCTCTGGATTTCACTGCAATAGGATGATCTTTCTGGTTTTTTGTTGAGCCAAAGGCCAAAAATATCCTTGTGCAGCTGGGTGAACATTCCTGCTCACTCATATTCTCTTTCTCTCAATGAACATTTTGAATTTCTGCTCAATGGTTGTTTTTGGAACATTGTTGCATATTAATAAAATGTTTTCTTTTTGGTACACACCAGTCATAAACTGTGTGCTGATGTTGGGAACACTGTCCCAGATAAATCACTAGACAATCCAAGGCGACCTTATTTCCACCCTGCATTTCTACCTACTTCCCTTGATTTTTACCCTGTCTCAAACTAATGAATGACTGATCAATGTTCAGTTCAGGTTCTTTTTGCTCCTTCTGTTGTGTTCTGATGTTATTACATAGTAGGATCACAATGCATCCTGTAGCCAAAGGAGCAAAAAGTGCCTGACTACCTTCTGAAAAACTGATATTCTGGGCACTGGGATTATTAAAATAAGTCTTCCCGGCTGTAAAAAGAATCTCACCAGTATAAATGTATTCCTTTGGGATCATAATATCATCCGCTTCTAATGTTCAAATACATTAAACTAATTTTAGACCTAGACAGTCTTCCACTTCAGTAATCTAATGCCATCCATACCAAGAGCCAACAAAGGATGAATTAGAGAGGTAGTGGCATAATTACTGGGGAAGTATTATTTCAAAGTTAAGAGGAAAGTCAACTATTTATTTATTTATATAACTCCTTTCCATCTTAACAATGCTGAAACAATTTCTGTGCTGCTTTGGAAAGTTTATGGGGTCAGTTGAAGAAGGAAAGAGGTATGAGAAAGTCTAAAACAAATCTAATCTACCTCATTTTAAGGTGCAGAGCTTAACTCTTTTTTAAAAAATGTATTCCTTTATGCATTCCCACATCACTTTCACAAAGGACTTAAGTCAACTTACCAAAAATATTTACAATAAAATAGAATAAATATTTGACCGAAGTCAGTTAGGTAAAAGTAAAATGTGTACTGGAAAACAAAAAAGTGCATCTTCTGTGTATGTCCTCAAGAAGGGCAATGATTTGGCTCTAAGCTTTCCACATTCAAAGAAAAGAGTGAAATCTCATCCATCAGAAAATTCTAGTGTCCTAAGATTAAAAATAATATATATCTGGGAAAACACACTGAGTCCTGGGAGGGATTTCTCCCGTAGTTCTTTCAGGAGAAGACAGGTCTCTGTGATACTCCATCTCTTCCCTGGTGCCTCAGATGGTTAAGAACCTGCCCGCAATGCAGGAGACCTGAGTTTGATCCCTGAGTTGGGAGGATCTCCTGGAGAAAGGAATGACAACCCACTCCAGTATTCTTGCCTGAGAAATCTCATGGACAGAGGAGCCTGGCGGGCTACAGTCCATGGAGTCTCAGAGTCAGACATGACTAAGCAGCTAATACTTTCAGAAGAGAAACCAAATTCCCAAGGCAATTTTTTGATGTAGGCTGCAGAAGTGATGTCAAAGCACAGTTCAGTTAAGAGCCAATTTACAGGATAGATGAAATCATATTGGGAGAGATCTCCATAGTAATTCTTCCACAAAGATTTTGTTAGAGATTGGGTGGCAGAGAGTTATTCCTATGTTACTTACCTCCTGAGCTTCCTGGGTGGCTCATTGGTAAAGTATCCACCTGCCAATGCAGCAGACACATGAGACAGGAGGCATGAGTTTGATCCCTGGGTTGGGAAGATCCCCTGGAGGAGGATGGCAACCCACTCTAGTATTCTTGCCTGGGAAATACCATGGACAGAGAAATCTGGTGGACTCTAGTCTGTGGGGTCTCAAAGAGTCGGCCACGACTGGAGTGACTGAGCACACACATTTTTATCCCCTGCTCTAACTTGGAGGGTGAATATTCTCTGTGTTATGCTTAGTCACTCAATCATGTTTGACTCTCTGCTCCTCCATGGACTATAGCCCACCAGGCTCCTCTGTCTGTGGGGATTCTCTGGGCAAGAATACTGGAGTGGTTTGCCATACCCTCTTCAAATACTCTCTGTTGCTTGTTAAATCTTTGAAAACCAGGGACGTATAGGATAGAGTAGACTTTTTACAAAAGGCTGAACTGCCTAACCCTCAGCAGTGTGCCAGAAGCAAGTCTGGATCCAGACCCTCTAACACATGGACAGTGACATAGGAAGGTTTATCTCTCTCTCTTTTTTAAACAACATTATCTCTTGCTTTGTCTTCAGATATACTGGTTCTCACATTTGTGTTAGAATCACTGCCATTTCTAAATTCTTCAGAATGTTTTCAAGTTCTTTGGCTAGAACTTAGTCTAGTGTATTATCTGAAAATTTAGAGAGAGTTTTGACTTCCTGACAGCCTAACAGAATCTTCTAGATATATCCAGAAACTTACATTAATACTTCTAATTTTACGGCTAATCTTGGAGGTTAGAATTTTTTTGCTTTATGGATTGTATTTTAATAGCAAGAGTTTATGAACAGTCCATGAGACCATGAGAAAGTGGGGGCTATCCTTAACCGATCTGTAGGATTGGTTTTATTTTTCTTAGACATTTTCACATGTACATGGGTGTATATGAGAATTGAGAAAATTACTACTGGAAGGAACTCCATATTCCTTTTTATTTATTAATGGCAAAGGCAGGCTGCTTTTCTCATGAGGAAGTGGCTCATGAATTTTCATTCAAAATAGTAAATTAGCGTCCACACTTTAATATGTTTAGAGTGGAAAGGGATTCTACATGCAACTGTGCATATCAGGTTTCATGTCTGGAAAGCTAAATTTTATTCTTTAATGATAATGTGATTGGACTAGGTGCCACTCTTTTATCTCCCTCTTGTGCTTACATGACACATGGCATAGAGGATGATGGGAAATCCTAATCAATTATTAGTGTTTTACTTTAATAATATTAAAGTGTATTTTTATGAGATTTTTGCTACCATTACCTTTAGTGTCTTTTTTGAAAGCCAGAGGCAAACTTCCTTGAGCAAATAATGTGAACAGTGAACACTTAGTGAATATTTGGGGAAAGAATCAATATGCTAAAGAAGCTAGGAAAATTGGATCACTTAACAGAAATTCCAACATAGACAAGCTGGTATCTCAGGAACTGATCTTGTGTTTTTGGATATGTTAATGTGAAAGGAACTATTAAGTTTACAAAAGATGGACACTTAAATGCTCCAAAATATGTATTACTCAGCCTTAGTAGAAAAGCTTCGAGGCCTTTTTAGTATTATCTTTTTTTCAACTATTAGTTGCTCTATTTTGATGATTTCTTCATTTGGTGTCTGATTTAATCAAAATTCCTTAGTGGACCAAGCTGGAACCTCATATATTCACACACACCTTCCATTGATTTCACTTGGGTGAAACTTTATCTTTTAAGCAAAGTTTAAGTTGAAATGTTGAGTTAATGATGCTCACTTTAAATACCAAAGGCTGAATGCATTTATGTATTCAAACACTTAGCTGGTCAAACATAAGTCCCACCAGGGTTTGAAGGAAGGATCATTTCTTAAACTGTACCAGCCTCACAAATGATATATAGCTATCCAATCTGCAAAAATTGATACTAAACAGTCTTGTTAGTATTTTATTTCCATGGTGAAAAAAATCTGGAATCTTTTGTTTTTAACCTGAAAAAGTTAGAGAAAATGATGGACAAGATATTGGGAAATAATTTTGGCAATTATCATAGTAGTTAGCCAAAATTTAGGGGAAAAAAAACAACACTAAAGAAAAAAATTGCATGTTTATTTTTTCCATAACTTGTCGCTGTCTTTATTAGAACTTCAGATGCTGAATTGAACACATAATTCTATATTTATCTAATAAAACCTGACTTTGATTTAGAAGACTTTTTCTCCTCATTACATGATTGTGCTTGTAAAGCTCCAAAACTGGTAATATCATATCTGCAATAGAATGTCCAACTCTTTTATTGTGAAACCTTCAGGAATATGGCAATTTAAAGGAAAAATATCCAAAAGAATATCACTTTGGTAATGTGTTTGATTTATAACACTCTCTTAGAATAGTGTACAATTCTGCTTTGTAACATTTGCATAGAGTATAATATATTCATAGAGTACTGAAAAGGTATGCTTTGAGACCTTTTAACATCTAGGAGATTATATATTTGTATCAATCAGTTGGCAGGAACCCAAGCACATTTACAAAGAAAATTTTATAAGGAAAATCCTTCCAAAAGAGCAGTTCCTATACTCATAGCCCGTAAAAGGTTCTGAACTATTTGCCACAATTTCAATCATCTCTCTCTCTCTCTCTCAAAAAGAGGTCATTTGTCACGAGGACTTCAAGGAAAAGTACCTGGTTCTGAAATCAGCGGATGGAATCAGCGTATTCTGCAAAGGGTTATAGAACTAACTAGTTCTATGCTACCCTTGATAAATTCACTCATCTGTGATCTTTTCTGTTTTCCTGTATAGTAGCTGACATTTTCCTTAGAGGATGTCTTTTATAAAATAACCAGTCTACAGCATACCTTTGCCGGCAATATAAACAGAAGAAAATAAGCTACTTCCTTTACCTCAGAATTTTCCTGCTATAATGAGCACATTAAATTACAGTCATTTCAGAAGATTTAAAAAAACAACAAAGAAATTCTAGTAATTTATTTCTGATTTGTTACAAAGTTATATATTTGACTTCACTTAAATTTGGAAAACTCTCAGGTTTTCCCTAAGCTGTGAATTAATACATGCCAAAGAATCTGAAATCAGGCACAAGTGCTTAAAATATGTTTTTGTCTTCAGAATTAAGGTTCCATCCCTGTGTTGGGAAGATCCCTGGAGAAGGGAATGGCAAAACACTCCAGTATTTTCGCCTGGGAAATTCCATGGACAGAGGAGCATGGCGGACCATAGCCCACGGTGTTGCAAAGAGTCAGACACTACTGAAGCAACTGTTAGGATCTGATGAGAATTTGTCATTTGAAAAACACTAGTGCTGATTCTACACTAATGAAACAAAATAAAGAACCAAAGCATTTACCATATCTAACAAACTCAAGCTTATTTAAGTATTCTCAGCTAGGATAAAAACAGACTGGACTGGAGGAATTGTGAATATTTGTGTTAGATTCATTCAGTATTTGCAGGTCTCCAGTGAAGATCATCTCAGAATGAGCCTGAGGTACATTTAACTGGAAGAAATGGCTTTTGTTCTAAGTCCTTTGATAGGGAGAAAAACAGGAGGGAACAGCTCAGTGGATGTAAAGACATGGTAAAGAGCTAGTAAAAAAAATTCCATGATTCTGAACATTTTATCATCCTGTATGTAGTTTTCATCTATTTAAAATCTATTCATAAATTTCCTTTAATTTTCACCATAGAAGCAGGATGTGAAAGGAATGGGAAGACAGCTCACATTAATTGAGAACATACTGTATATAATCATTTCAAGTAAGTAAATGTACCATTGTGTACTGAAGGCAAAATCTCACCTTCAGAATGAATTGGAAGCCTGTCTATATTGCAATTGGTATTTGAGTATGAAATATTATCTTTATCATGTATTGCTCTTCTGAAGTCATTCTTGCCCTACTAAAAGTTCTTGGTTTCATTATCTATATTCATTCATCATCATTTATCAAGTACTATCCTGGTCATTATGCCAAAGCCTTTGACTGTGTAGATCACAACAAACTGTGGAAAATTCTTAAAGAGATAGGCATACTAGACCACCTTACCTGCCTCCTGTGAAATCTGTATGCAGGTCAAGAAGCAACAGTTAGAATTGGACATGGAACAACAGACTGATTCCAAATTGGGAAAGGAGTACATCAGGGCTGGATATTGTCACCCTGCTTATTTAACTTAGATGCAGAGTACATCATGCAAAATGCCAGACTGGATGCAGAACAAGCTGGAATCAAGATTGCTGGGAGAAATATCAATAACCTTAGATATGCAGATGATACACCCTTATGGCAGAAAGTGAAGAGGAACTGAAGAGCCTCTTGATAAAAGTAAAAGAGGAGAGTGAAAAAGCTGGCCTAAAACTCAGCATTCAAAAAACTAAAATCATGACATCCATTCCCATCACTTCGTGGCAAAAAAATGGGGAAACAATGGAAATAGTGACAGGCTTTATATCCTTGGGCTCCAAAATCGCAGCAGATGGTGATTGCAGCCATGAAATTAAAAGATGGTCTTTGGAAGAAAAGCTATGACCAAGATAGACAACATATTAAAAAGCAGAGACATTACTTTGTTGACAAAGGTCCAGAGAGTCAAAGCTATGGTTTTTCCAGTAGTCATAAATGGATGTGAAAGTTGGACTATAAAAAAAGCTGAGTGCTGAAGAGTTGATGCTTTTGAACTGTGGTGTTGGAGAAGACTCTTAGGAGTCCCTTGGACTGCAAGGAGATCCAACCAGTCCATCCTAAAGGAAATCAGCCCTGAATATTCGTTGGAAAGACTGCTAAAGCTGAAACTCCAATACTTTGGCCACCTGATGCGAAGAACTGACTCTTTGAAAAAGACCCTGATGCTGGGAAAAACTGAAGGCAGGAGGAGAAGGGGATGACAGAAGATGAGATGGTTGGATGGCATCACCAACTCAATGGACATGAGTTTGAGCAAGCTCTGGGAGTTGATGATAGACAGGGAAGTCTGCTGTGCTACAGTCTGTGGGGTTGCAAAGAGTCAGACACAACTGAACTGAACTGATCTTGGGCATTAGGGATACAAAGATAAATTCACCCCTTTTTCTTGAATTGTTTAGTCATAATCAAAGCTTCTTTTTTAATCATACACGTATGGAAAAGAAAACAGGTTTCCTTATTATCACTTGCTGATTGATAATTTATGAGACTTCCTAATTACATACATCATTGGTATAACAACAGAAAAAACCTGGTTTTAAGATCAGAGTTCAGGCTGTTACACACAATACTTGGAGCCTTTCCTAACAAATTAACATTTTCTTTAGGGAACAACATCTTGGAATAAATGCTGTTTTTCAGGTTTCCTATTTCTCTCCCTTCTTTTGTGCAAGATGGCATCTGAGCAATATAAGGGGCCTATGTGATCTTGTGATTCTGGGGTACAGTGAGACCCTCTGGCTTAATGTGGCCCCTGGATGCAGGCTGGATAGGTTCCATGAAATGGGTCTTGCCCTGCCATTACATTATGAGGTTGTACCCGACAGAGGCCTGTGGCTGTGTTGTTATCGTATTTCCTGCTGACTAAGCTTCATCTCAGTCTTCACTGGCCCAGCCAGCTCTCTGAGGTCTGGCTTCAGAGGCCCCCCGGCTCTCCTTAGAGGTCATTGTGTCTCTGTTGCCATGGTAATGCCTACGTCAAGTTCACCTGAACTCCCAGAAACCTCATGGGAGGATGAGAGGACAGTCTCATCGTGGGGGAAGGGAACAGAGTGGCAAAGGGAGTCCTGACCACAACTCTCTGCAACATCTCCACCTCAGGTTATTGTGAGGGCATTGTTCCAGGCAATCTCCCAGACCATGCAGCAGTAAAAGCATCCTGGTGCTTTTGGCTTTCCCTTTAGGTCTTACGCCAGGAGAGAGGGGGACACACATCTGAGCACCTGCTCCTCTTGCCTCTATTTCATTCTTATTCTCCACGTCCACTGAGATGGAAGCGAGGAGCTGTCCCTTCCTTTGTCTTTTGCTTTTAGCATTCTCCTGGATATTCTCACCTATGTGAGTATTAGGATTATACTTTCCTAATTTGGGGGATGGCATGCCACCTTTCCCCTGTCTTTGTGGTCAAAATGTGAAAGGGTACAAGGAGAGAGAAACAGTAAACATAATTCAGGAGATATTTCCAAGTGACTGTGCCTGCCGTGTGAGCAATTGCTCATTAGTCATTCCTTATCAATCACTCACAGAATGAAATTTTTAAAAGCCTGATGGTTTATTGGTTCCTGTTGCAGTGGTTTTTGCTTGGTTGTTAGTATTTTGAAATGAGATACTATTTCAGATTTCATATAAGCTTGTAAGTAAGTCCTTACTACTCAAAGCGTGATCTAGGAGCAGCAGGGTTGCCAGATGCCAACACTTACTTCAAAGAGTCTCAGACCCAACCCTAAAAGTACTGAGTCAATATCTGCATTTCAACAAGATTCTCAGCAATGCCATATGCACAGTAAAGTTTGAAAGCACAGCTCTAGACCACCTTAGCCTTACTGAAGGTTTGTTTACATCAATTATATCCATCATTGACATTCACTAAACAATTACTAGCTCCGTCTACGTGTTAGCCAATGATAAGCCTTGGCGTAGGTGCTCTTGGTTCTAATCAAAAAACTTTATAATTATGGAAAAGTAATTAAAATAGACGATTCTAGGTCTAGACTCCACCACTAGATACACCTTAATTTTTTGACAGATCTATTAAGGTTAAATTGTAAGTTTTGAAAACCAGATGTTCACTTTTTTGGAAAGCAGTCATTTCATGTATAGAGACAGGGACAAGGCGGTAATAAGATGCCCACTTGATAAGTTCAGATTCATATCTGAGGCTGCTGCTTCATTAGTACTGATAGGGCTTTGCTCAGAGTTTGACAAGACTCAAAGATTTCTTTTAGAGGGATGATTTTGGGGAGAAGGACAAAGTCATAGCTTTTTTTTTTTTTCATTCTGCACTTTCATTTTCTGATCACAGTGTTTTAGAAGAATCTGAGCTTTACTTATTCACCAGGCTTTCAATAGAGAATCACATTAATCCTTTTAAGCTCCTTATTCTAATGATTTATTTTGTTGAAAACCATAGTGATCCTCCTTTGAATTTTAATGATTGCTGGCTATTCAGAGATTCATTGTTTTGACTTCCTGTCCTTACCTTTGTTTCCTACATGTCTGTGGGGAACACCTGTCTAATACTGGATCTGCCCCTGGTTCTCACTGGCTTACCAGAGTCACTCAAGCCTATCTCTGAGTGTTAAACTGAAATGCTGGCTACTCATCCATGACAATAAACGTAGGATATACGTTTGCAGAGATAGGCAGATAGACAGCAGAGGGACAGATAAATGATTGAGTCATTTCCCAGTGAAAATAATATTTTGGATATGGTAGTATATAGTGATCAGATAGAGAAATTAGCTGAATTAGTATTCTTAATCATGAATATATTAGGATGCATGCAGTATCCATGGAAAATCTAGTCAAAGAGAAAGAGGTTTGAATGTTGAGGGTGCTAATTGTACCACAGATTCTGGACTGGGTAACCTTCCCAAGGCACTGACCCTCCATGTCTGTCTGTTAAATATGGCAATGCTCTTTTTCAAGGACATAGTTCATTTTGTACAAATGCTGCAAATCCTCAGAAAGGGTGAGCAAACAGAAATAGTCATAATATGTCTCAGGTACAAGCATTAGAATTACATGTTATGTTTTCAAAATCTAAGAAAATGGCTATGTCAAAAGCTTGAATTCCTATCTGGCCCACTGTATAACCACACTGAGAATTTTTCCTTCTCTTTTTACAGGTATCACTTAGGAACATCATAGGTTTTCAAGAATATATTATTCTAATATGAGATTTTTAGCAACTACACTGTATTTATGCATAATACATTTTGTGCCTTATCTTCAGGCTTCTGGACTTTGATTCAGAATATCAGGAGCTCTGGGATTGGCTGATTGACATGGAGTCCCTCGTGATGGACAGCCACGACCTGATGATGTCAGAGGAGCAGCAGCAGCATCTTTACAAGGTTAGAGCTACCCTTCTTGCCTTTACCTTGCTGGGGAAGATCTGATTAGCCTGACAAGTCTTTCTCTCTCTCAGGATATCTTTTGCGTTCATTGTATGTATCATGGTGTCTATTAGAATTCCCTTCCCTGTCCCCAAACTCATTTCCATCCCCTGTGTGCTGACAGACTGCACCGACATCATAATTGCAAGAAAGTTCCCTTTATCACATTCTATTTGGTGTAATTCTATAGAAGGACAAAGATTTATCTTCAAGATGAATAGCAATAAATGAAACTGCATTAATAAATAGACTGAAACAAAATGAAGGATAAATGGACTGGTAACATTTAACAAAATGTATTGTGATTGGAGCACTCAGGTGGATTCTGTCCACCCCTCAGATATTTCCAGAGATTAAAAAAAGAAAAAAAGCCTTCCGATTGGCTTGCTGCTTCCAGGGTACAGGGCTTGTCCAATTTAATGTTTATTAGTGTTACATAGCACAGATGTTGTCATATTAAGTCAATGTATTTGCGTATGATTTAAGAAAACTGACTTGGAACTCACATATTGATTGCAGGCAATCCATCTAATAACTATTTATATTGTTTTCCATGTCTGTTAATTCACCCTTAGCCTACTGTGTTTCACTGATTCTACTTAAATTGTCTTAGAAGTTCTTACAAAATAGTCATGTGAGTTTGACTTGAAAAAATGGTTGCAGTATTCACAGTGTCTGAAAAAGCAGTTGGGGAGGGTAGAGGGACTTTCCACTGAAATATCAGACTGCAGTAAATCTTCCTCATTTAGGCAATTTTTATTGGAGTAATTCTGACAGTTGTCATCCTTGAATTGCTTTGAGCATATGGCATATTTCAAAGAGCAGATTGTGAATCATAAAAAATAAAATTAATAACTAACCACAGAATCAGCAACAGTATAATGACAAGAAACAACTACCCTCTAGCTTTTTAAAATTTCTTATAGAATAAGAAGTACGTTCAAGGTCAAATAGAAGTTGTCTTCTTTTTTCTCCAATTTTTTATCATTTTAAGATACCTTTCTATAATATATTATTTTAACTTTTACTTCCTCTAAAGAGACATATTTATTTTCAAGGGTGTGGTAGACTTTAATTTGTGTCCCCTGGGAATCATCTTAGTTAACAGAAGATATAAGCTCCCTAGGGACTCAGCAAACGGTGATGTTTTACTCCCTAAAGAATTCTGCCCAATGTTAATCAAATTTGTTGACTGCTAGCTATTTCCTGTATGGATAGCTGTCCACATTAGCCACAAAGCTACCATCGTCTGGCAGCACATATTGTTAGAATAACAATTTCAACCTAATGTAACCAAAGTGAGATGATTTTGTATTTCATGCCAGGATCAAGACTTATATATGAAAGATGCCTGTAAATCTATATTAATTGTTTGTTAATATTTGCTTTATCCCAAAGACTTAAGCATTAAAAGTCTAGGTAAAAAAGAAAAAAATAATAATATGAAAGTTATCTAATCATAAGCCATTATCTCAGAGTTTACTGCATCTATGATGCTAAAGTTCTTTTTCTTGATGCATTTTGTATTTTGCACATAAACCACTATTTTTTTAGAAACAGTGCTCTTCTTTGTCAAAATCGCATTCATATAATTTACATCACAATTAATAGGAAATCACTGAACAAAAAGTGCAGTCTTCTTTTGCTTGTGGTTTCCTTGTTAAGTGCTCTGCCTGTGAATTTCCATTCTGGCATATTGAAGGCCATTATTCCTCCTACTCAGTACTTCTGGAGTATAGTACTTTTCTAAACATTTTTGTACTGGGGTTCTTCATTTGTGACTCGTGTCAGTATATCCAAGCTCACTAGACTCACACTAATTTTGCATTTGGCTTATAAACAAATTACAGATTAGGTTAGAAACCAAAGACAATGCTACGGGTTTATGGAGTGTCTCTCTTTATATAAGCTCCCAAAGTATTCCAGAAGTTTAGAAATCTCCAAAACAGTCTTGAGGATATTGATGAAGGATTCATTTAGAAATTGGGGTGGCTGCTAAGTTAGAAAAACTGATAGCAGAAAATTAATTTCAGGCCTTTGCCGAGAACCCCCAGGGATTCTCAGATTAGGTCAACGTTTCCAGTGTCCCATTTCTTTCTAATCTGCTCTTCTAGGAATCAATTCAACTAATGCCTTTGGAAAGTGAGATTTGGAGCCAGTGGATCACAGAGACCCCTAAAGGACTAAAGCTTTTCAGTTGGTCCCCAGACCTTTCTAGGCTTTCGATACCATTTGACTCTACCTTATTAATTTTAATCTTAAAATTTGTTGGCCCTAAAAATTACCAACATGTCATCAGCCTTTTTCACCAGGGGCACCATCGGCGTTTGGGACAAAAAAAATTCATTCGTAGGTCTGTTCCTTCCACTACAGGGTATTTGTGATTCGTGTTCCTCCAATCATCATGACAACTCAATAGGACACCTAGCTCTTTTCACAGAATTTTCATCTGTCTCAGCTTGTCTGTGTCATGTTCCTTTGATAAAATGCTTGTGTAACAATGAGAAAAATACTTTCCACTGGTATTCTTTATGTTATTTAGCAAAGCATCTTATATAGTTGATATTGAACTAATAATTGTTGAGTTACAACAATTAAGGATGACACTGAAGTTCACTATCCCTGCTATTACTGAAAAGAATGAGAGTGAACAGCTTTTAAAAGAGACTTTAAGTAAGTTACGGTAAATTCCCAGGAACTGTAGATCAGGACAGTTATTCCTTTGATCATAGAATTTGAGACTTTTGTCCTCCTCTCCCTGGTGAGGAGTAGAGCTCTCTCTATTTCATCATTCAGCTGATTTCCTGGCATGGAGAGGCATGCCCACACCCCAATTCTGCATTGCTCAGTCCTAGGTTGATCCTTGAAGTTCACCTTTGTAACTGTTACTTTAGAGGAATATAGTAAGATGGTAGTCAGAGAGTATGAAGTTGTTTTTATTGTTTTGGTTTTTTTAATTAGCATTTTCAGCATTAGGTACTACCTTCCTGACTTTATTTTATATTCTTCTCTCTGCTAGAAAATCATGTGACTCCTAGATATGGAACTTCAGATAAAGACCAGACAATCCATTCAGCAGACCTCCTGAGTGGAGCGTGTGTTATAATATCTTGGTTACCCCAAAATACCAGAATGCTCAAGGAACTTTGAAGGGGAAAGAATTAGTTTTGAAAGGCAGAGAATATACTGATGCAACCTCACATAATTTAGATCCTTAATATTACAGTGGGCTATAAAGTGGATATTCTGTTTAAAAAATTTCTTGTTATTTTCAGATTATTAGAAATTTAAAATCTCTTTCTGATTAGTTTTAAATTGCTGGGCCCTAAGAACAACATGATTCTTATTAAAAAGTAACCACTCCCTTAAATATATTTTCTTCTTTGTTTGGAGATAGTGAGCCATGCTGCCAATGTCTGTCCTTTCTCCTTCTTCGTCTGGCTCAGCGTCAGTATGGGGATCTTCTGAAGCTGTTTTCTAATAAACATTGGCAGTATCATCAGCTTAGAAAACACAAAGGTAGTCTTTTCTTGTTTCTTTCTTTCTCAATCTGAGAATCACCTCCAAGGAGAATTTACTCCCACTCTCTCACTTTCTCTTCATTCCTCCTACCTTCCTAAGTAGGACAATTTAATTTGTCAAAAGTAACACCGCGATTTTGAAAGTTCAGCTCCTATTTGGACTAGCGTTACGAAGCCAGAATTCATAATCACAGGGAGCTGTCACTCTGCTGGTCTGCATGTGCATTAACTATTAATGGAGAAATATTTAAAACCCACTTGCCAAGGAAAAGCTTTATTTTCCATTCCTACAGATCAAAGGTGACATTATTCTTGGGCTCAGAGAAGCTCAGGACAGCTCCTCCCCCATCCTATACATTTTATAAACTGAGTGACCTGGAAGCATCTCCAAGATGGGAAAGTTGGAGCCAGCTGTGCCTGTTGCTGCTGTCGGCAGCAGAGGCAGCCAGTCCTGGAGGGCCGTGAGGCTGTGCCCTGCCAGGGGCTTCACTCTAGGGCCCAGAGCACTGCCGTCTCTGCTGCTTACGGAGCACAGGTGACAGAGCCCCTAATCATGCTGCATGTTTCAGAGATGAAGGGGTTTCAGAGATGAAGGGTTAATTCCAAGAGCCAAATTCAGGAGTTATGGGCTGGTGTTTATAGTTACTGTTGAACAAGAGCTGTTTTCAGATAATATGAAAGTGAAAGTGTTAGTCACTCAGTCTTGTCCAACTCTCTGTGACCCCATGGACTGTAGCCCACCAGGCCCCTCTGTCCATGGCATTCTCCCAGCAAGAATACTGGAGTGGGTTGTCCTTCTCCAGGGGATTTTCCCGACTCAGGATTTGAGTCTCCCGCACTGCAGGCAGATTCTTTACCGTCTAAGCCACCAGGGAAGCCCTCAGATAGTATGAAGCTCACTAAAATACCATATTTAGAGATTTGTGCCTTGAGTGAATGCCTTAGCTATTCCACATCAGTAAAAGATTAGATTATATTACTTCTAAGGGGTTAAAAATAACTCTTCTAGCTTAAAAATAATATAATACTGACACTTCAACCAAGATGTATATGCTTTCAGGGAATTTACACTGAAGGTGTTGTACTTAATTTAGGCGGTTAGTTATTCGTGTTTTCTGCTTTTGTGGGAAAAATCCAAGTGTCCTATATCTTTTTTTCCCCCCTATATCTTAAGTATTATAAAAAATATGTCCTGTGTGAAAAAGGAAAATTCATTCATTCTATATAATACAGTCCTCACTAAACATAGTAATTTTTATTTTGTTATTGGTTTGAGGTTGTTTATAAGACTTCACGGGCTTCCCATGTGGTTCAGTGGTGAAAAATCCACCTGTAGTGTAGGAGCCACAGGAGATGTGGTTTCAATCCCTGGGTCAGGAAGATTCCCCTGAAGGAGGGCATGGNAATACAGTGCTCACTAAACATAGTAATTTTTATTTTGTTATTGGTTTGAGGTTGTTTATAAGACTTCACGGGCTTCCCATGTGGTTCAGTGGTGAAAAATCCACCTGTAGTGTAGGAGCTACAGGAGACGTGGTTTCAATCCCTGGGTCAGGAAGATTCCCCTGAAGGAGGGCATGGCAATCCACTCCAGTAGTCTTGCCTAGAGAGCCTATTGAAAGAGGAACCTGATGGGCTACAGTCCATAGGATTGCAAAGAGTTGAACGTGACTGAAGTGACTTAGCATAGCATAAGACTTCACAGGAAAATAATAAAAATATGTTTAATATATAAGTACAAATCAGAACTGGGAAAATATATGTAGGCTGGATTCTGTTTCTTTGAGAAGAGTTAATATGTAGTCACGTGGACTATAAAGTCCTACACAACTACTAAAGATCCTAAAAGTTTTTTTGGGTTTCCTGGTAATGAAAGCAAAGAGGGAAATATGCTCAAATGATAAATTTACATTTTCCATAAAAAAAATTTCCTTGGAGAAATTAAGTTTATTTTGATACTTAGAAATGAAAATATCTTCTGTTAGGATTTTTTTTAATATAAGGAATTAAAATGATACAATAGAGAAATAGCTAGCCACAATTATTTCTTACAGTTAGACATAATACTTCTGACAAGTGAGTTAGTTATGTTTATTCTGACTCTGTTGCCAGGTAATGCTTGGAGACTTTGAGCACAACTCTCATCCGTAAGTGGCTTTTTTCGATGATAGTTTGGGCAGATGGAATTAATGAAAGGACATCAGTATTATATACTGGAAAAGAAGAGGTTATTTGTAAAATGAGAAAGAAATGTAAACATTGAAGAGATAGAAAAACAGTTGAAATCAGTTAATACAAAGTTAACCAAAGGAAAAAAAGAATAGAGGAGTAAATTACAATCATAGGTAGACAAATGAATAGGTAAGAAAATGCTAAAAAATCAAATACAAACAAGCTTTTAAAACCAAAACACTGAAAAAAGAATCCCCCCTCCCCCGGGGGGGAAAAAGCCAGACAAGAGAAAGGAGTAAATTTTAAAAGGAGAAAATGTTACTTTAGAGAATTTAGATGCATATTATAAGACAACCAATGTGACTTTTAAAATAAACATGTGTATGGAATGGGATAAGAAATTCTAAGGAATAAGAAAAATAGTGTAAAAGAAGAAAAATGGGACATAGTTGACTTATTTTGTTTTTATAACTATTGATGCCAAAATGGTGTTGTCATAGCTATGAACCAATNAGATGCATATTATAAGACAACCAATGTGACTTTTAAAATAAACATGTGTATGGAATGGGATAAGAAATTCTAAGGAATAAGAAAAATAGTGTAAAAGAAGAAAAATGGGACATAGTTGACTTATTTTGTTTTTATAACTATTGATGCCAAAATGGTGTTGTCATAGCTATGAACCAATCATAGAAAACAGATTAATCATGCTTGTCCTGTGAACTCTCTACAATAGTTCTCTTTCATTTTGTTCCGGATTATATTGATTTGTATAATTTTAAATGTGGCTTGAGCAAAGATCATGGCATCCGGTCCCATTACTTCATGGGAAATAGATGGGGAAACAGTGGAAACAGTGTCAGACTTTATTATCAGGGGCTCCAAAATCACTG
>SJYA01002821.1:1754645-1812635 GCA_006410615.1 Neotragus moschatus
TTTTTTTTTTTAACTTACGTGTTGGTGTACAGAATAGAAGCACTCGTCAAAAAATTAAATTCTGTTAATTAGGCTTTATACTGGAATTTCAGTATCCAAATTTTCTACCTTGATTGTTCAAAGGAAGCAAATTACTAGTTAGTGAAGCAGTCAAGGTAAAACTGAACCAGGTATATCAGGCACAAGATCCTAATGATAATTTTTTACCTCTTTCCCAGTAGATTAATTGTAGAGCTTAATTGTATGTTAGATTAAAACTCCATTAAGATAAGAAGAATATGCTTAAAATCATTATAATATTGCAAAAAACATTATCTAATCATTTTTAAAGCAATCAGAATGGAAAAACCTAGGCTGTCTCCACTGCTGTCTAGAAGTGAATTTGTTGTTCCATTTTTTTAAAGTTCAAAAAGTCCTTAGATTTGCTGTCATATTAATTTGGGCTTTGATGAATCAGCGTTTGCTTTGAANAATCATTATAATATTGCAAAAAACATTATCTAATCATTTTTAAAGCAATCAGAATGGAAAAACCTAGGCTGTCTCCACTGCTGTCTAGAAGTGAATTTGTTGTTCCATTTTTTTAAAGTTCAAAAAGTCCTTAGATTTGCTGTCATATTAATTTGGGCTTTGATGAATCAGCGTTTGCTTTGAATACTTGAATGAATATCTATATATACATATATGTATATATACATATTTTTCTTTTTTCTTTTTTTTTTTGAGAGAGGGCAAAACTTATCCTGAAAACATTAGAATAAAAAGTAGATGGATGTGGTTTCTGAACAATATGTGAAACACTATTTATGCTAGAGCTTATAATACCTATTTGCACTGCTTTTTTAAAAGGGGAGAAAAAGAAGAAGGATGTTGAGAGAATAGTATGCCAAGAAATAGCTGGCTCTGTGTGCAGAGGGGCAAGGAAGGGAAGCCCCGCCAGCAGTTTTTGTCTCTGGCGGGTGAGCTACTGTCCGGAAGGTGCGTTGGCTCTCTGGGCAGCCTCGGCTGTATTGTACTGCTCCCTCTCTCCCTGGCCTGGCCTACTCTGGCCTAGAGTGGATCAAACAAGCCGTGGGGAAAGTTCCCCTCATTTGCATCACTTCTAGACAGCCCTGTCGTACTCTCTGCTGACAGGAAATCACTGTCTTTGTCACCTTTTCTCAGGGCCCTCCTTTTGGCAGAGATGGGCCATGTGACCACGCTTAATCACAACAACAGGGCTGGCTCAGGACTCAATGACATGTTTTCCTGAGCACTTCAATAAATGGGGTAGAGGAGTCAGTAGGAAATGACTACATTAATTTCAGAGTGAAAAGATAATTAACACTTGAAGGACTCATGCTACAACCTATGAATTATTATTCAAATTGAAGTTAATTTATCAAAAACTTGTGAAAACTATCTTTCTTAATGTAACTGTTTTAAAAAAAAATATACCTTGAATAGTAAGATTTGGGCATGTTGGAGGGAGAATGGGAGGAAGGAAGGGAGAGGGGACTTTGGGTGGAGGGTGTAGAGTGTAGGGGGAGGAAGAGAGAGGGCAATTGTAGCCAGCATTAGCTATGTTTGAAAAAGCAACTTAAATGGGCTAAAACTTCAACATTTGGGACTGAAGGCTGGAGCATGTAAAACGCTTACTTAGATGATATGAATAGGACACTGGCAAACAAAAGCAGCAGTGTGCTCCTAGAAAACTGTGCTTAAAGGAGTTTCCTTGGCAACAGAAATGCAGTTCCAAAAGTAGACAGAACTTTCCTCAGAAAACATACTATTAATAACAACCTTCCGGAACAACTTGGAACAATTTGACGACTTGGCAATAATAATGCCAAGTGTTCTGCAAATTAATCTAACACATAGCAGTTATGTTTCCCTTGCCCATAATTTTGCTGGGCCTTACCTAGAACTCACTGCTTCTCAGTGGCACAATGTGAAAATTATTTTTAAATGTTGTCATGGAAAAAGAAAACAAAAAGAAACGCTAGTGACCAGCAGTGGCTAGTGATTGTGTTCAGCTTTTTGGAAACTACCAGGGAACTTGGTTTAATGAGATGAGTTTATTCCAATTAAAACTGTTACTTTTAATATCCAACAAAATATTTGGATAAACACATCTTGGTAAAGGGTTAACAGACTGAGACTTGCTGTGATGTGAAGCACATCTTGAGGCCATTGGTTATATAAATGTAACACTTTACCCAATACTGCTTGGTGTTATTTTTTAAAGCATCATCATTTCTTGTCAGCCCAGGGAATAAACTAATCTTGGATCTACTTGGCCAATGGGAATCATTTGAATTCTCCTGAAGGCTATACATTGCCAGCCAAGAAAGGAAGAATGTTCCCCTACTCTAACCTTTCCTGAATCCTTGGCTCTAAAGGTTAAAAGTAATCAATATCTCATTGTGCTTCTTGGTTTCAGGGTAATAAGTAATAACCATCATGTTAAAATACAAATGATTACAGATAGCACTTAAATGAGTTGACCTGTTTGGGAGCTTTTTATTAATTGCAATCAGGATAATCATTAAAGTTTTCTAATAAAATTTTGGATTAAATTGCAAAAATTTCAGCCTTTAACTTTTGAAAAATGACTTTTACTTAATTAGACATGAATCCCCACCTCTGCTAAGCTGTGAGATTTGGCTTTAACTCTACATGTTTGTAGATTTCTTCGTCGTTTTATAAAAATGAATAAGAGGAACATTTACATTCCTTATAAGAAAAGGTGTTTGGTTTACTGTTGTCTTTGGCTCCTGAACTGCTCAATACTATATAAATATATGTTTCAAGTCAGTGAGTTAAGGGAAATGTCCCTCACCTACTTTTTAGTATTTCCTATTTTCAAATTGCTTATCTTTAGTGGTTCTATTCATATTTAGGCTAATCTGGTTTGATGCTAGGAAAAAAGTTGTATGTTGTGTGATTAAACTTTACAGACAACTGTGGTAAGAACTGGGGGTTATTTATTTTGCCCCTCCCAAATTGCCAAAATTAAAAGATAAAAACCAAATATTGTTTTTAATATTTTATGACATTGACATCTTCTATTGGCATTGACAAAAGGGTCTTAATATAAAAAGGATAAATGTTAGGTTAATGTTCCATATAATTACATCAAGAAGCCGTTGGTTATGGTAACCATTACTAGGAAGTATATGCTGCTAAGTCACTTCAGTCGTGTCCAACTCCATGTGACCCCATGGACAGCAGCCTACCAGAGCCCTCTGTCCACAGGATTCTCCAGGCAAGAATACTGGAGTGGGCTGCCATTTCCTTCTCCAAGGAAGTATATGATATGTATGCTATTAAAGCCAAATATTTTATCTTTATTATCATTCTGAGTTTTACAGTTTGTTAGGATTTCATGTGTATATTCCTAAAGCTGGGAGATGAGGCTTCTTGTTGCTGTTGTTTAGTTGCTAAGTCATGTCTGATTTTTTACTACCCCATGGACTGTATACTTCCAGGCTTCTCTGTTCATGGGATCTCCCAGGGAAGAATACTGGATGGGTAGCCATTCACATCTCCAGGGGATCTTCCTGACCCAGGGATCAAACCTGGATCTCTTGCACGCAGATAGATTCTTTACCACTGAGCCATGCTGGAAGGGTAGCGCTAAATAATGTTTTGGTTATTTCAAAAGAAGTCCTGGTAGCTGTCACAATAGACTGGTAATTGCCAGCTGGGGATAGAGCAGGGTCAGGCAAAGTTCGGCCATAGTGCTTTCACAAACAAACTTGTTAACTTCTTTCCTTTTGTTTTTTTTAAACCTCCTTCCTTTTGTACTTGTTTTACTACCATGTCTAACTTTAGAAAGAAGTAGATGTGTGGTTGTCCAAGGGACATAATTTTTAGACTATTAGGTATTTCCCATCCCAACTATCTTATCTCCATTACTAAATATCCACACTGCCTTAAATCCCATCCTTGAGATTCATGTCTTTATGGTAAAGTCTTCCCAGGTGATGCTAGTGGTAAGGAACCTGCTTGCCAGTGCAGGAGATGGAAGAGACACAGGTTTGATCCCTGGGTGGGGAAGATCCCTTGGAGAAGGGAATGGCAACCCACTCCAGTGTTCTAAAAAGGCTTCCCAGGTGGCTCAGGTGATAAAGAATCTGCCTTTAATGCAGGAGACCTGGGTTCAACCCCTGAGTCAGGAAGATCACCTGAAGAAGGGCATGGCATCCCACTCCAGTATTCTTGCCTGAATCCCATGGACAGAGGAGCCAGGTGGGCTACAGTCCATGGGGTTGCAAAAAGTTATGACCGAGTGAAGACTTGACTCATAAAGACATGACCTAGTGACTAACACTTTCACTTTCATAATTTTTAGAGTATTAGGTATTCCCAATCCAAACTATCTTATCTCCATTACTAAATATCTCCACTGCCTTAAAGCCCATTGTTAAGACTCATTTCTTTACAATAAAAGAGAATGTACTCTAGTGGCAACCCACTCCAGTGTTCTTGCCTGGAGAATCCCAGAGGCGGGGGAGGCTGGTGGGCTGCCGTCTGTGGGGCTGCAGAGAGTTGGGCACGACTGAAGTGATGCTTCGGCAGCGGCAGCACCAGTGTATGGGCAGGGGGAGAATACTATTGAATTCAATGCTAATTTTGTCATCTGGTTTAAATGGAAAGACACTGAGAAGGGAAAATAGAGTGGAAAGTGGGTAGAGAGAAGAAATCTGGAAAAGGAACCAAGGACAGATGCTATCTACTTCACCATTTGATAAGAAGGGAAGTGTGTGTGTGTGTGTGTGTGTGTGAGAGAGAGAGAGAGAGAGAGAGAGACAGAGAGAGAGAGAGATAGGAGGTAGGAGTAGGATAATGGGACAAAAACAAAAACAAAAACAAAAACAAACATTGGTCAAATCTTAGTATTAGACTGTGTCAGTGCCCTATGCACATTATTGTATTTAATACTTGCTGTATACACATTATTGTATTTAATACTAATGATGATCTTGAATTATTGTCCCCACTTCATGTACTCTGAGCTTGAAATACAGAGAGGGTAACTGGTTAGTCTAAAAGATAACAGAACTAGTTTCTTAGTCAGGATAGGCTAGGGTTTGCTGAGGTAACAAACAGCCCCCAAATCTCAAAGGTTTAAACCTGCAAAGATTAATTTCTCATTACATATTATGTGTCCATCACAAGTGAGTTGTGGGCTATTCTTGATATTGTTTACTAACTCCAGGACTCAGACTGATGGACTAGTCACCCTCTTAAATATTCCCTCAATGTGGCAAAGAGGAAAGAGACTTCTGGAGGGTCTCATTCTGGGTATCAGTCTTCTCCTTGAAAGAAACACATGTCACTTCCTCTCAAAATCATTGGCTTGAACTAATTGCATGGCTCCACCTTATTCCAAACTGGATGGGGAAATTCACCCCTACTATATGCTGGAAGGAAGAAAACTAGAAATATTTGTTGAACTGAACCAGTAACTACCACAAGAAGTAAGTAAAGAAGTCAGGGTTTGATCCCAACTTGGGTAGTTCTAATGCCCATAGGCTTTCTTTCATATACTGCTTGCCTGCCCACTGTTGACCTATATCCTCTTCTCTACAACCGGTAAAATTCTTGCAAGAACATTATTTCCTCCCTCTCTATAAGCTTTTTGTGCTAAGATAGAAAGAAGAAAGTCCTCAATATTTAGATGGTATATCTGCAGAGAAAATGGGCTGGTTCTTTAGCCACTCATCAACCTTTCTTAAACACCTCAGCATCCTAGGGAAGGGTGCTATGGTTTGCCTCACAGAGGCCTCCTCTATTTTGTCAGTTTCAAGAAAGCTAAGGCTGAAAATAAATCATTGTGGGAGAGAGATTAAAGGTATCATGACCCTAGAAAGATTCAACCTCATGGATCCTATTATTGGAAAGGGAGTCACTGAAGAAGTGTCCCCTTGGAGAGATGCTCTAGAGGCAAATCATTTGCAGAAAAACTACCTTCCCGTCCTGTCAAGGAAGCAAGTTCACTTCTCAGAAGCAAGGGCATTCTTAAGCATATTTTTAATAATGTGGGCATTTGTGAAGCTCATACATTCTTAAAATAGGCACTGCTGTGACACTCTGTCCCTAATGAGGCACACTGGACTAAGCCAAGAGGGAAGAGTGGTCTTCCTGCTGAATCTTGATTCGTTTACGTAAGACACAACGCACATACACACATTTTCTTATTCTAAAGCTAGGGAAGAGTCTTCCAAACTAAAATCCTTACTGCTTTTGGGGTTGATTTAAATTTTCCTACCAAACTTTCTCAGGCCGCAGAGCTTCATCTTTCTCCAGAAGGGTATCTGTACACCCGTGAAACTCAACTGAACTTACTATTTTGGCTGCTTCCTAAGTGGTTGATACCATATGCTCATAGATATTTGCATTAAAAAGATTTGTGACCTTCCCCTTGTCATCTCAACTTAGCCATTGAAAACTAGGAAATCTATGCAAGAGATACACACACACCTAGTTATGCATGCACATTTATGCGTGTTTATGCTTATGCACAGATACCAAGTATTAACTTGTTGAATCTTTCTTCAGGATTGAGTCTAGATAAAGTCAGATTCCTTTGACCAGACGTATTGGCTATCCCAAGACATTATAATTGTGCGTATATAAATAACTATACAAATCCATTCATATATGCCAAGTTTCAGTCTGGAAGCTCATTTCTGTGTTATAAATCTTGGCATACTGAATTTTGCTACCTTCATTACAATGAAATTATACCTTTCAATATTCACAGGTGCCTCCCTGCGAGAGGCCTCCTTGAGATTAATTTAGCCATGAGTACTTTTTATTAATTAAATAACATTTTAAATAATATGGTAGATTTAGACTTTGTGGACCAAATTTGAGAATGAATGGTTATAATTTTTATTAGATTTCACACTCCAAGGGCAAGATTCATGTCTGTGTTGTTTATTGATATGTCTCCAATACCTAGCACAGTACCTCGCACAGAATAGAAATTCAATAAATATATGATGGGAAACATTTTAACAATAAGGCATTTAATAATCTATTAATTAGATTCTATTGATCAGAGCTATGCTATCAACTCATTAATTTTTCAAGAAGACAATCCTATTTTCATGTTGTGCTAGTTGAGTCTAAAACTGATTGGCCTCCTTTTATATTATTGGAGAAGGAAATGGCAACCCACTCCAGTATGCTTGCCTGGAGAATCCCATGGACAGAGGAGCCCAGTGGGCTGCAGTCCATGGAGTCACAAAGAGTCCGGCACAACTGAGTAACTAACACTTTATGTTATATATTGAGGTGATAAAAAATTTTATAATTTACATAATTTTCAATTCTGTAAGATATTACAGAAAAACCCAAATGAGTTTTTCTGGGCAACCCAATAGAAAAATCAAATTTTCTCTCCTTGAAAAACCAGTGTACATTAAGGACAGTTCTTAATACTCAGAGTACTCATATTTGTCCAGGCTGATATCAGGGAGAAAAAGAGGGAGAGAGAGAAAAAAGGACAGTGACATCCATGTCTGAGACAAATGGTACAAAAATGTACAATTAATCACCCGAATTCAATGGCTAGTTTCCAACCCCTTGAACCATAGTATTCAATGATGTGTTCTTGATTATGTAGACAATCTCAGTATAATTGTTCATACGTATGAGGATAACATGAGCCATACAAATGCGAAGCCCAAAAATAGAGCAGTAGGTGTAGGTGAACGTAAACAGTCATTTGCAATGTGAGGTATATCAGCACAGTTTGTTCTTGTACTACTGTTAGCAGGAGAGTTTACTGACACTTTTGTTGTATAAAATCTGGTTTGACTTCAGACAAGTGTGTGTTTAAAAATGTAATCATGAAGGGGTGAGAAAAATAATAAGAGATTTGGACTTGGGCTAGCTCTTTAATCCAAGTCCATCATAATGAGGGTGAAGAAAGGAGAAAGACTAAAAGACTGATTCATCTTTTCAAAGCTGTAGCAAGCTAATTCAGAATAGGAAAATTTTAAAACTACATTTCACTGCTATAATATCAAGAGAAAGCTGAAATATAATTTTGAAACTTTCTCCCACTGTTGTATTAAAAAAATTATATTCTTCATTATTTTAAAAAATAATTCTCATATACTGCCATTTATACTTTTTTTAAATTTAGGTATTAATTGTAAGTTTTATGATTTTAAACAATAAAGCCAAGAGTAAAAGATGTGCCATTTAAAATTAGATTTTGATAAAGATTTGTGATGAATTCACTTCCTGTCCCTATTTGTGTCTACCTTGATATCCTTTGGGGTTTACTGTCTTCCCGTTGAACTTTGTCCTTCCTCCTTAGCTTTCCTCAGCTGGGACCTGGTAAGTTTTGAAAATATGCATGAAGAACACTTCTCTCCTTATGATTGTTCTTGCCTCTTCACTCTCTTCAGCCTGGTGACGCTAAAGACCAATTCTGTAAATCTCTAATTTTCTTATAAGCCACAAAAATCTTCACATTCATGAAAACTTAAATATAAATGAATCGCTAGAGTTGAGCTAATTGAATTCTTTCTCTGCAACAAGGGAGTATAGCACAAGACCTCAAATTTGGCCAGCATTTTATAACCAGTGTTTTGATGATAGTTTAAGAGGCTCCATTCGTCCAAGTTTGCATTTGAAAAGGAAATAAAGTATGGAAACACTGTCAGAGCCTTTTCTGTTTACAAAAAGATCCAAGGATACCATGAATAATGCCAGAAATTTCCTGTGACAGCCAGCTCTTGCAGGATTTTTGAGCTCACCAAGTTCAGGAAATACAGTTACAGAAAACTGGTTGAAGCTCGAAGATTTGTTTAAAAAAATTAACTGAAGTGAATAATTGTGTTCCCTGTCCACAATGCTGCTCAGACCTGTGCCCTCCTGGGTGGATGTCTCCCCAGAGCTGGGTAATATTTGACACTGGATAAATATTTTGTGAATTGAATCACCCGCTTAACGAGTGTTTTCTCCTGAATCTTCCAAAGTGAATCTTTTAGAGGTTTTGTACCGTTATTTATCCATGGGAAGTGAGAATTTTACCTGGAGTTTCAGGACTGCAAGTGACCTCAAAATGACCTTCATTTCGTTTCCTCTCTTTCAGAGATTGTTTTTTTATCCATTCCAGATAGGAGAGAATTTGTCCTCCATTACAGATCTTTCCAGAGGGAATTCACAACCTTCCATTAAAATGTTTAATAACTCTCCCTGCCCTGAAAGTCTTCTTGTATCTAGTGTAAATCCCTTCCGTGAGGATTTATTGTCCAACCGGCTGGAATCCCTGCTCTGTAATTAAATTTCTTCTGTTTTCTAATATAGTCACATATCTTTTCTCATCTTCTGCAGTTTTCTTTTTAAGTTAAAAAGTCTTTTATTTCAGTTTGTCTATACTCCATCTAATTGAAACCACCTCCATCCTCTTTTGTAGGGGAAATTATGCTAATATGGAGAGACTGCTGGTAAATCTACGTATTTGAGGAACCTTAATGATGTCTGTGGATTTCTACTTTGGGTTTTTCAACTCTCTCCTATTAATAGTTAATAAAATAGCTCATGGATGGTTTGGAAGTGGAATGTGGTCTGTCTGAGATGGTATGACTTATAGTGTATACCTGGGGAAAAAAGAATTTAAGAAGAAAAAGAAAATGATACAAAAATAGACCAAAAAAAATTATCCTCCTCTTTAGGGACAGAGCTGCTGCTTCTCCCAGTGGATGTGTAATGTATTATTTATATGAGTGAGCATCTTGTTTTTGGCTCACTTTCCATTTGGAATGTATATGGTATGACAGTTTCCTTGGCTTATTGTTGTATATGTGGCTATCTATTTTTAATACATTGCTTTGTCTTTTTTTATGCTTGCTTGCATCTGTTGCTATGAAAACTGACATAAAGCTTTTAAACATAACAGAAGTGATGGAGAAAGAGATGGAAGAGACAAACAACATTTCAAGGAAACATGAGGTAGAGAAACAGGAGCAAAGTTACCATGGAGCGAAACCAGAAGCAGCTTCTGATGAATGGGAGGGAGGGTCAGAACAGGCATCAGCAATCATGGAGAAAAGGAGGCTATATAAAGGAGGAGGCTACAGAAAGCGTTTCTAAGTTAGAGCGAGCAGAGTTCATTTTACACCAAATTATTTAAACTTTTTAAGATGCAGTTTTTAAACCTGTGAAATGGGAAGAGCACCCACCTTGAAAGGTTGTTAGAATTCACTGATGTATGTAAGAGGTTCAGCCTTGTGCTTATTTAGTAAATAGTATGGGCTCAATACATAGTACAGAATCAAGGGCTGACAAACTACAGCCTGGTGGTCAAATCCAGACCATAGCCTGTTTTTTAAAATAAAGTTTTATTGGAACACAAGCACATTCATTTATGAATTGTTTGTGGCTGTGTTTATACAAAGATAGCAAGTTGAGTAGTTTCAGCAGTGACCAAATGACCTGTTTACCCTTGAATGACATGGGTTTGAACTGCCTGGATTCACTTATGCATGGATTTTTTTTCAATAAATAAGAACTACAATAAGTCCACGATCTGCAGTTGACTGAGTTGCTGAGTCTCAGACAGGGAGGGTCCACTGTAGTTTTATACTCAGAATTTTGACTGTGTGGGTGTCAGTGCCTGTAACTCTCAATTTGTTCGAGTCAGCAATACTCTCTGGCTCTTCACAGGCAAAGTTTGCCGGTCCCTGGTATAAATAATAACTATTACAGCAACATTTTTAGGAATACACGTTACTGTACAGGTTTGAATGATTTTCCAATTCAGTTTTCTGTCTGTTTTATTGCACTAATACATGTTGACTATCATTATTTTGCCCAAAGTTCTAGTTTTTCTTATGTAACAATCCAAAGTCTGCCTATTTTGCTTGCTTTTCATTGTAGCATTAAATGGTTAATTGGTTTATTTCACCACCAGGTGGCCTCCTACACTCTATTGTGCTTGTGGGACTCAAAGCAAGCTGAAAGTGTATCTAACACACTTCCTTCAACTTTGGCTGTTATTCAGCTTTTATTCATATTTCTCTGGTGGCTTGACTGATTGCAAATCATTCTATGAACCCTATGTTTTGTATTTGGTCCTGAAAGAGAAATTTACATTGACCTTTTAAGAAAATTAATTATCAAGCAGAGTTAGAAAGAATTAAAACAGTAAAAACAAAATAAAAATATTTAAATGCACACTCACACATACACACATACAGTAAAGTGGAGTTTAAAAAAAACAAGTTTAGCCACTACTCTAAGTGCTTTACCACGACTCAGCCCTACTCTCATGTGCATACTATCAGGATTTACTGATCTTGAAGCTTCCTCAGGAAAAGGAAAAGACCACTGTCACTCAGATCTCCATATAGTAAATTTTTTAGCATGGGTGGACTTCATCTCAGTGCCTCAGTTTCTTTGTTATTTTTATTCCCTAGATCCTCTTCTGAGTGTTCTTTGATCTAATTTTTAAGCTTCATATAAGACCAGGGTAAGGAAGAAACGATTTGAAAGCCCTGGGATAAAGCACAAGGAGGCTGGATTCTCCTTAGGTGATGACACTGTTGCTTTCTTTCAGGTTTTGTTTTCCTCATCCTAAGTGAGAGAGCTGGACTGGGTAGCTCCAAGGTCCATTCCAACTTCAATATTCTCTCTTTGGTGGAAAAACAAAGATGTTTCTAATTAGTAATTGATTTTGCCTACAAGCAATCTGGCAAAAATCAGAATTTTAGGAATAGTTTCCAAGCTAAGGAAACAATATATATTTGAATGAATATAATTGTTTTGCAAACTATCTTAACTGATAATTTCTAAATGCCACATTATTTTCGGTTCATTTCAGGTAGTAGTCATAAATACATATTTTTTGAGCTTTCTTGGACTCTTTCCTTTCCATTTTACTTTTATTCAGTAGTGGATAACTTCTTGTATTTGTTTATTTATTTTTAAATTAATTTTATTGAAATATAGTTGCTTTACAATATTGTGTTAGTTTCTGCTGTAAGCAAAGGGAATCAGTTATACATATACATATAACCACTCTTATTTAGATAACCATTCATTCAGGTTCTTGCCAATGTCCTTTGGTAAACTGTCATGGAAGTTCAGCTTTCTCTTTGACGTCTTATTTTCCAGATATTTTAATTTTCCTACCATTTTCTTTTGGCAGAATTATCAAATACTCCTTGGACTTCTCAACAGCATCAAATAGATATATTTGTTTACATTTCCACTGAAAATGGGTCACTTCACATCATATGAACGACCCGTTCTTACCTTCTGCTTGTAGTATGGTATGCACACACCTGGTTTGTATTTTGTTTGTCACATTGGATGTCATTGCAGATATGGCTAAAGGCATTTAGCTGTCTATGAAGAAAGGACCAGAATGGTCTCCAAGGCATTTGGGAGAGCATAGGCTCATGTTTGAATCCAAAGTCAACCATGAGAGGCCTCATGACAGACGATCACTCTTAATTCCAAATTTGCTACTGGGGCTTCTCTGCAGCACTCTCTGGTTAAAGGCAGATTTGTATTTACTTTGGGTAAAAATTGATTTCAAATTTTATCTACTTTACAAACTGCCCCAGTTAGTATCAAGCCCTACTAATAACTTATGAAATTTGCATCACTCTCTGTGTGCCTGCACAAAATGATATTTCACGTTAATTCTCTTTTCTCACATATAGTTTTTAAATTACCTATGTTGATATGTTCTGATATATATGCATATATATATGGAATTAATGGTTGGATAATTTTACCTTTAGTTTAAAAAGTGAGGAAAAATAAGGAATGATGCTGTCTGGTATTAGTGACTAAGAAGATGAGACAATAAGCTTTTTTTAAGTATTACTATATCTTGTGGAGAACAATAAAAAAGGAAGGTTGCCCTTTTCCATAGTAATTTATAATCCATTTAGAAGAGCAAAACCAAAAACCATAAAATTATAACAAAGATAGCACATTTGTGTGGTACCAAAAAAGTGCTGGTCTTCTAAGAGGATGTTCTTAGAACATCTTTGTAAAGGAAATGAGATTTGAACTGGACCTTGCTGCGTGTGTGTTAGTTGCTCAGCCATGTCTGACTCTTTGCAACCGCATGTACTGTAGCCTGCCAGGCTCCTCTGTCCTTGGGATTTTCCAGGCAAGAATACTCGAGTAGGTGACCATATCCTTCTCCAGGGGCTCTTCCCAACCCAGGTACTGAACCCAGGTCTCCCACACTGCAGGCAGACTCTTTACTATCTGAGCCACCAGGGACCTTGCTAGACAGAATTTTTATGTCGGATGGAGATAGGTGCATCGGAGAAGAGTTCAGTATGGGAAGACCCCTGGGATACAGGAATTAGTTTGACATTCTCCTAGGCTTTTACCCAAATCAGGAAGACATAATGGGGAAGAATAACAAACCAATGGCAGAGCACAATAGCTTTCATCCATATGTTCCATGGAAG
Source organism: Neotragus moschatus (assembly GCA_006410615.1). Classification (NCBI taxonomy): domain Eukaryota; kingdom Metazoa; phylum Chordata; class Mammalia; order Artiodactyla; family Bovidae; genus Neotragus; species Neotragus moschatus. The sequence goes on from SJYA01002821.1 coordinate 1,768,091, forward strand.
TCAATAAAAAGCAAGGTTGGTTTTTCTTTTTTTCCTATTGAATACTGATTCCTAGGTTGAATGTTTTATTTGTAAAGGGAAGTTATACATAAATATAAAAACTAGGGTCATAAAAGAGATTATTAGATAAATTTATGCCAAAGGTCATATTTTCTTAGCATGCAACATTTGGATCAAGTTGCAACAAACATTTGACTATCAGTTCAGTTCAATTCAGTCGCTCAGTCATGTCCGACTCTTTGCGACCCCATGAATCCCAGCATGCCAGGCCTCCCTGTCCATCACCAACTCCCGGAGTTCACTCAAACTCACACCCATCGAGTCAGTGATGCCATCCAGACATCTTATCCTCTGTCATCCCCTTCTCCTCCTGCCCCCAATNAAGACACCTAAAGTATTCTCAAAAACTGGCCTAAGAGATCAAATATTTTATTATACATGCACTCAGGCAGTCACCAAGAAGAATCCCATGGCATTAAGGGGCTCTTACAATTATAAATGTTGAAACCCTTTGAAAGATTAAAAACACTCTACCAAAGAAAAGTCATGATGTGAATACATAGGATGGCACTTCCGTTGTGTTTTTGGCACAGACAACCCTGGAAATACTTTGATCGGCTCTGTCCTAACACCTGCATGGTGAGCTCTCTACATGCTTCTCAGTGCTGCCCTAGGGAATGCCTGTTTGCACTAAACTTGAAAAAATTACTTTTGATGATGATAACATGGGGGACAATGTTTTCAGCCTTCATTTAGGCCATTGATTTTCCCACATTTCCAAAGTCACCATATTTGGCAGTAATATCTTTTTGATACATACACTATGATGGCTACAGTGTTCCACTTCTCATTTTTCTTATCTTCCTCAAAGAGAAAGCAAGATATTCTTTTTGGAAAAACAGTATCTGCAGAGTTAACATAAGAAATATAGTATCTTCCTTATGAAATTAATTTGGCATTATTTTTGAGGTGAGCAACATCTTGGCAACTGCTTTGGTTTAAGACTCTATGTGATTTGGGAAAAGCACGTTTCAGAATGTTTAATTCAGCGATACAAAAGGCACTAATGAAATATGCATGTATGAATTTTATATCATATTAGTTCCCTCTTTCTTGAAATCTGAATAAAAGCCAAACATCTGGATTACGTTTGAAAAGCCTGAATTTCCAATTTTCAGAGAGATTCAATCTATTTTGACATTGCACACTTAGCCTTAACATTTACAGTGTGCTATTAACATTACTTGCAATTGTAAAAAAAAAAAAAAGTCCATATTTAAACAAACTTGGTCGCTCCTAATGCTAAAAATATATCTATATTTGAAATGACTGCTGCTGCACAACCGTACACATCCATGGTTTAGGCTTCATCAGCATTTCTATTATGAATGCATTGAACAGGCCTGTAATTCAGCTATAAAGATATGGCATAGCTTTGATATATAAATTCTCCCATGACTGTATATTAAAACAACAAAAAGCAGTTCATGTATCACTTAGTTTGAAAAACTATTCATTGACTCAGGGCTTTCTGAAGGCCTCATATATTCAAGGTACTCCATGGTTGACCAAAAAAGTCATGCCTTCGTCCTTTGAGAGTTCATTCTTCAAATTTATAAGACAAATGACAAGATTTCTATTTTTGTAGATATTTGGGTGTATTTTGGCTACCAAACTAAAGGCAAGTAAATATATGGTCATAATTTAGAGAGGTAAATATGGATGTTAATATTTTATCTCATTTCATTATCATAGTTTGTTTTTTAAGACAGAGCTGATCAGTTGAGGTTTAGGAGGTAAGGCAAGAAATTCTATGTCCACAGAAGAGATGAAGAGAAATAGAAGAATGTGACATTGAGGTTTGCATAAGAGTAAACCTCAGTACCTAAATTTTTACTGGACTTCTTGTCGTGTATATTAGGTGAATCATACTCTTTTGTGACATACAGAGAACAGCTTGAAGTCAAGAACTTCCCTCTTCTTATTTTGCTTTATTAAAAAACAAGTCCATTAAACTATATAGCAGTATCCAATTAAACAAAAACAGATGTATTTGAAGGCGTTTGTTTAGGTTGGGAGATGAGAAACAAAGGAAGTACTTTTAAATTTGAAACTTTTTTAAAGGAGAAAACTGAGTTTCATTACATTAATTGCTGCTCTTCGTGTCTTTTTTTTTTTTCCCATCTTACACTGCACACTCTAACAGATATTACATAATTGCATAACTATTCTTACTATGTGCTGACATGACATTACGACAGCCCTGATAGGGTATATCATAATGAAACCGTAATTAGAACAGTCATGATGTATTATGGCAATGATCCACATCGTCACTGAAGTGCATTGGAATGCACGGAAAACCCATTGAGATGTGCAGATTTTCGACATAATACAGCACAACCATGAAGTTTCATAGCATGGAGGAGAAATTGCCATTATGCCTGTGCCGCTGGCAGCATGGGTTGTATGTAACACATTTCTTAGATATCTGTTAGAGAAGGTTCTAATATATATCAATGGAAGGAAATTTTTGAGAGTGTCATTTGTGAAGTTTGTGTTAAAAAAAAAAAAACAAAACTACAAGAAGGACTTGTTGAAATACGGACCTAACTGCATAAGTTAGATAGTAGAAGTTTCCTATAAACTCAATATTCCTATAAAATATTTAGTAAAAAAAAAAAGGGGGGGGGGATCCAAAAGGTTTCCTTAAATGGAGGAATTCACCAAATATGACTCTAAAGTAGGAAGACCATTTGAGGATTTTTCAGCCAATTTTGCCTCTTCTTTTTGTTCTCTATATTTGAGCTTAGATTATATAGCTTATGTTTTATGAAGTTGTATCTTTGCCCCATTGTTCTCCTGGGATTCTCTGCATGACAATCTTATATCTGAGTCTCTTTCTGGCAAGTGACAGCTTGCTCCTTAACTTGGTATTTTTCAGTCTTGGCACTTCTGCTACACAAAATAATGTGATTGTTAGGGCTGATTTGGTGAATGTGGGCCCCAAAAGCTCAACTTTCTAAAATAGAGAGGAATTTTAGACTATCTTCTAGGCCAATCGGCAACCAGTGCTTCATTATCCAATAAAATATCCCAACCAGGTAGACTTCTGGTCTCTGCTTGAATAACTCTGGTGAGTGAGAACTCACTATCGCCCAAGCTTTAGTTCTTGTGCTTCAGTCTTTGATTCCAGGCCTGACCTCTGAGGTCAGATGAAACTAATGTTTTCTGTTTAGTACTCTTACTATTCCACACTTGCTAACATGTTCTTCCCTTTCTTCTGTCATCTTCAACGCTTATTTATCTCTCGGCTGAATATCTCCAGCTTCTTCAACAGCTTGCTCCCTGGAGGAGTGTTACTTCTTTTCCGAAACTTCCTTAAGTGCTCTTTAGATACTTAATACATTGCTTAGGTCCCTCTTGGAACATGGAACCCCGTGAGAACAAGGACTGCAGGTTTGGGCCTAGTAAAACCACAGTTAAACTGATCTATCTGCTACCTTTTTTTTTTTTTTTTTGGACCCTGTGTTTGTCTCAATCCAGCCTCAAATCATATTTCATTCTTTTTACATTCCTTCCACTCTGTCTGTTGACTCCTTGAATCTAAAGACAATTGAAGCCTAGTCACCTCCATTCTTTGTGTACTTTCTATATTTTTATTTTTTTGGTGGGAGGAAGGGATGGTTATTAACTAATTCTATCTCACTTAATTCTTGCCCTATCTCTTTCTTAGATTTCATCTACAACACCAGCATGTTATGTTCCCTTTGGGTCTAATATCTCATCTAAAAGAGACATTTAGAAGTACTTGCTTGCAAATTCAGATCCAACTAGAGACATAGAGTGGCCTGGACAATGTTAAAAAGTTTAATTCAACATATAAAAATGATAATTTTCATATAAAACTATATATTCTATCTTCTCTTCAGATGAGTACCTGACCATACAGAAGCCACATTGAAGCCATATCTCACATAGGAACAGAATTGAGTAGAGAAACTTATACTCTTCTATCCTCTGTAAAATCCACACCACTTCCTCTTGTTTCCCCTTGACTGGAACTGTGTGTGTGTTAGTCGCTCCGTCGTGCCCGACTCTTTGAGACCCCATCCTGGTGGACTGCAATCTGCCAGGTTCCTCTGTCCATGAGACTTTCCAGGCAAGGATACTGGAGTGGGTTGCCATTTCCTTCTCCAGGGGATCTTCCCAACCCAGGGATCAAACCTGGGTCTCCTGCACTGCAGGCAAATTCTTTACCGACTGAGCTACAAGGGAAGCCCTGACTGGAACTGAATGTTAGTAATTATCACATTTATGCCTTTTCTTTTAGTAGAGAAAATAGTTCTTCTTTTCTGTGACCCCAGCAATAGTTAGAGTATGAAAGACAGAAGCTGACTTATCTATACTCACATTCTTTACATTAGAGCCAGGGAGTGGGGTGCTGGATCTGGTTAGTTCTGACTTGTGAGAGCTGATGTTAAATATTAAGTAATCTTGCCAGCAGTAGCAACCATTGGTAGCTTGGAATCTACCGTGATGGGAGTATTTACACCAGGGAAATCATTCCACTAGGAAGCCAGTTTACTACTACCTGTAGGTGCTTGAGTTTATGATATCAGAGCTAAAATATTTATTATTCTTTACTGACCAATGAGATTAGTATAATTTGGCAATCTAATCAACATGCCATATACAAATGTTGTTATATATGTTCACTAATAAAAATAAGACTAACCAAAAAATGACCCCATGACATAACATATCCATTAAGTAGTGATCTTTACAAATAAACGTTCAACAGGCTCTTAGCAAAATTCCTTGTACTTCTGTACTTCTAAATGATTGCATCCTCCTGCTCACTTTATGCTTATAAAAATCTAACAGAAGCGTATATACTTGATCCAGGAATTCACATCCTTGCTGTAGGGATTTAAATCATTAGATTTGGGGTGTATGTTCTTAGCAATTTAATTATGTTTAAAATCTGGTTAGTAGTGTAGTAAATAACTGGTATTGCTACAAAATTACACTGAGAAGGTAATAGGATTGAATTTCTACACAAGTTGACACTCAATTAAAATTTCCATATATCCAATGAGTTAGCCAGTTCTTAGCTGAGGAGCTAGAAAAAATGCCTTCCTCCTTAAGCCAAACATTCCAAAACAGGCAAAATTTATCATAAAGTCAAATCAAGACTCAGTGCATCAAGTAATATTTGAGTTTGGGTTATCAAAAACAGATCAAAACCAAGGAAGTGACTAGAGAGCACTTATGATTTTTCTTTCTTAAATTCTTCTATTTTTTATTCACACTGGGGGAAAAATAACACATTAAAACCTCCTTACTGAATTACTGTCCTAAACCAATAGATCCATGGGGCTTGTTCAGCTAAAAGCCACAACAGACTTTGTAATGCAATGATGTAATCTTGGCTTTGTGTCATTTATATTCAACCTAAAAAAACAATTTTCCTGAATAGACAGGCTGACAACAATATTGTTCAGTGTGGGTTTTTATTTGGATTCTTTCCAAATGGTTCACATGCCTTCACCGTAGCACATCATGCCTGCTTACATTTTTTTTTTTTGCCGGAATTCCAAAGTTTTCCCCTTTTACTAGCTCTCTATTTTTCTTTTAAAGTCTCAGTTATGTTTGTAAAACTAGCCAGCTCCACCACAAAATTAGGATGTATCTTGCAGAGTGCATTCATTTTACTTTTTGCATATTTTTCCCGAGGTCATGTCAAGGTTAGTTTGAATTCCATCCTACATTAAGACTTCTTTCACAGCTATTTAGCTCGGCAGCCTACTCCCCGCTGGGGTCTGCCCCTTGGGCACGTCAAAGCTTCAGACCTGACAAATCACACACAGATGAAGCTGTACAGTTTTTTAAACGGTTTCATCAGTAACTTTTTTCCTTTTTCACTATCCTCCTTCATGTTAAGATTTTTTTCCCCCTGAATTACCGTTTCAGGAATGTTGATTTCTATTTGAGACAGTTTGTTTTTACATCAGACTTACAAACTAGCAATATCATTTATTTTATAGTAAATCAGACCAGAAGCCTTCTACTCACCAAGACGGCAGACTGACTGAAAGACCTATAGACCATTCTTAACTAGTATAACTGTAAATTCATTATTAAGATCTATTTGCAACAGGAAGCTTAGTGTTGTGAAATGTGGCTGACATTTCACAGGGTCTACCAGAATCAGAAAAAAACTGTCAACCATAAAAATGCATCCAGTTTATAACAAATTACCGCTTGAGCCTGGAAATGTTTCTCAAATGGTTAGCAATATGCTCTTATCAGTATTTTAGCAAATTGTGACTAATGGTGCAACTCCATTTCCTGTTTAATTGATGAACTGAAAATGCTTGGTTGCTAATGAGTGTATTAGCAAACAATGTCCCCTTCCCAGGCTTAAATAGATCAGGATTTCTTAAAAGCAGCCTAGTGTCCTTATTTTCATATAAAGAAAAATATTGACTGCCACAAAATTGCTAGATCAACTGAAGAAATGGTGTAATTATTGCTGTATTGTCATTTTGGCAATGTCCAACAACCAGATTATAGTTCTCTAATTCTCACACTAGAAAATAGTTATTTTCATTTGCAAACCATGGGCTTTTATTACATTTTTATTCAGGACAAACACCACCTGAAGATCTTAACTGCAGACCAAGCAGAAAACTTAGAAGTGAGAGGGGGGAAATATGTATTTGAATGATTCTCCTCTCCTAAGTCCTGTTTTAAACTTAGCTCAGTATGAAAGTACGCATCGACAGGTTCTGGTTGAACCATAAGAGGTTGCTGATTGAAGCTAATTAAAGACAAGTCTAAATAGAAAAAGAAAAGGAAGGGGGATCAAAGGAATTACATTAGGTGTCAGGATGTTTTTTGGGGACTTTTATTAATATTTAGAATTTTATAGTTATAATCAGGGAAAAGGCTAAATTCTAAAAATGTCAAATTTGTGTCATAATTTCATATTTACGTTATTTTTGCAATAAGATACATGTCAGCAGGAGAACATCTTGAAGAAATCATTTTGGCATTGGCGCATTAACACATTATGGTGAAAAGAGAGGCTTGTGCTTTTCACGCAGTGCTTTTCAGTCTTCAATTAATGTGAAAGCACTACAATGCCTATGCAACTTCTCTTGCCTAGTGGTGCACCATTTATCATTGCAGTTTTACATTGACCTTGACACCCACTTCATTAGAATAAAGATTGTCTACCATTTAGGTTACATTGTTCCTCTGCACAGAGACCCCATGCAAATTTCTGTTCAGATAGAAGAGCTGCGAGGCTGTCAGAGGTCATCTGCATTAAATGATTGCAGCTATTTTCCAACTGCTTCTTTTCATTCTACTCAATTCAGGCTAGGAGGATCAATCAAGTCCTCTGCCTGAAACAGTGGGACTGCTGGGAATATAACTGTTTTTGGTAGTAGTGGATATGCCCTAAACAGTATTAAATATTTAATATAAACTCATTAAAGGCCATGCAAAGGCTTCAGAAAGATATCAAGTTTATAGAAAAAGCTAAGGGCCTAGAGAACCTTTTAAGAAATAAATAGAAGAATAATAAATTTTATAATTTCAGAGTATGATTACAGTAGTTGTTAAACTTAGTAAATCTTTTTTGTAGGAGACTTTTTCTCTCATCCTTAGGGAAGGGACAAGAGAGACAGACTTGGTATTCTTATGGAGTATTTTACTTAAAATCAGCACTGAAAAGTTTTCAGTTATGGTGGTTTTATTTTTGTTCTCTCACAGGGAATTTTGCTCTGAGTATTTATTAGAAAAAGCTTAGGTATTTGTTATGTAAAAGGAATGATTGGAGAAATAAGTTGCCAGGTTTCCTACTTAAGTTTTCTGAGTGATATAATTGGAATTAAATTATTAATGGGAGATACTTTAAAAAAGATTGTTTTATGATCTTCTATTAGGGAATTTGCAATTCATTTTAATATTTGTAGTTTGATTTATATTAAAGATAATGCAATCTATGTCCAATTAACAATACATGGCCAATGTAATGTGATTTCCAGATCATGCAAATGGAATAAGCTAGAAGAGGGGGGAAAACTCAATTCTTAACCTCAGATGTAATTTGCTGTGCGAGTTCTGGCAATTTTAAATGACATTGCACTTTTTAATTTTTCCAAAGGCTCAGCAGCAGATTTATCCCAATCAAGAAAGCCTATTATTAATTTACAAGGACAATTGTAGGAGTCTTTATAATTTCTCTGTGCAATTATTCGCCATAAATTGCTAATGGTAAAATACAAGGAGTTTGCAAGAAATAAAGACCATTATTTGTCTTGGGCTTGAACTCTCTTCTTCAGTTTTGAACATCTTCTTCGCTAAGTGCTGGTGATAGTGGCTCCATGTGAAACATCACATGCATCCTGAGATGCTGGATGCTGGAGTTCTGAAAAAGGGGGCAGCGCAAGCACTGCTGCAGAGGGGACACTGGCCTTTAGCAGATTCCTGCACTCTGCATGTACAGCTGAGCTGTGGACCCTGGACTTTCATATAAAAAGACTCTTTGTTCACCACTGAATGGCATTAGGCATGGACTTGCTGAGGGGCCACCATGAAGCCTCACATGAGGAGGGCAAACACTAGCCTGAAAACACAATATGGGAGTCATAGATGGACACATCCCTGCACTTTTGTGCAAAAATGCATATTTTCATAAATAATTTTGCCAGTGGTTTGGTGTTTTGGTGTGTTCCTAGGATAAGCTTTCTTGCTGATAGACTACAGTATATTTTCTTTTCTCAGTGTATTTTCTTTGTCTGTCATGTCTTTATGGAAAAGGCATATATGCTGGATATACAGGTATTTATGGTATTACTTTGCACTGGGAAAGATAATCATACTGTTATTCTAATAACTAGATCACTTTATCCTTGCTTTTACTCTTCCTCATATAAAATCACATGAAGCCTAGTTAAAATACGGTATAAGATGTAAATACGCAAACCCTGGAGACACAGAATCTGACAGCCCTATTCTAATAATCAAGAAAATTCTTTGGTTTAATTCTTGTGTTTCTCATAGCCAAAACTTCACTCTCCGCTCAGCAATGTCTGGTCTCTTTTCAGCATAACCAACAGAAGCACCATACAAAAGTCTTACAATGGATGTCTTAATCTCTCTGTGTGCTTTTAGAGCATTATTTTGAATTCCATCATGCTGCCTTTTTTCTTTCCTCTTCTGAAGTTTTATTACAACAGCAGAATTCCCAGGGAGCTTTGAGGGCAAGGTTCACATAATATAGCCCTGAAGTTTTGCTTAGGTGGAATCCATCCCCCAGTCTTGGCCATCTTTTGATGATCTTTCTATTTCAAAAAGATTCACTGGGTAGAGTCTTGTAGCATTAGCTGTATGTAGTTTATTTTTTATTTTTTTATTTACTAGACAGTGAGCATCGACATCCCTTTCATGATGCTTTCTTTCTCTGACCTCACAGTGACAAGGCATCTTGTTCTTTAACATTGAGGGAGGCAGAAAAATGCTTGAGTTGCTCAATGTGTGCCTTCTATACCAGTTTCAAAATGGCTTATTCTTCTGGTTTCCATGGTGACAATTAACACTGTTTCAAGGCATTGTTCCAGTCTCCATTTGGGCAGAATTTTCGGTGTGATTTTTAACAAAAAAAAAAAGGTGGAGGGGGGAGGTTTTAGGAAGGAAAAAAAGCCTTTAGCATAACTGTCAAAAAAGTTGTCTCAATCAAGTCTTCATGCATTTCTAATTATATTTACTTCAGAAATCCCGTTTTGGCTAACTTCATTTTATAATTCAGTTTTAGTCTTTGTGTTTTTAAAAAGTAAGCACTAAATAAGAATTTTCTAAAAACTTCTTTAATTCTTAGTTTTTAAAATAAGCTAGTGTTCGTGGTTATATTTAACTGTTTTAAAGTTTTCTTTATATATCTCTATACACACACAAGAGTGGCATTTAGGATAGGAGTGGCCTGTGTCTTTAATTTAGGTCATTCACAGATCTATTAGGAGGCTTCATTAGTCAAAATTGAATTGGCCAAGCAAATACACTTAATAATGTAAATATGCCCTTTCAATAGAGTATATTTTATTTTTGACTAGACAGAGAGGCCCACAGCAGGTGCTGTGGGGAAATTAAATACTGGATGCTTATTTACCTTAGCACTCAAGAAAAGCCATCTGACTTTAACTTTGTTAATCTCATTTTTTACTATTGGAAGAGTAGTCTGTATCATAACGTCCCTAGACTACAGGACACAACGGGGCAGCCTCTGCTCACTTACTGCTGTGGACAGAATGAATATGAAGATTAAATTATTTTCTCACCACAGACTAAAGTAGCCCTACTTGATCAAATGACCAAGAACTAGATAGAGCTGGCAGTTGATTGTCCCCGTCTAATGTTTCGGAGAATGTTAAAGAGAGAAAAGCAAAAACATACTCCCATCAACAAAGAAATAATCCTCTGGCATGATGACATATACAGCTTGAGGCCTTAAATTGTATCAGATTCAACCTTCAGAGTGCTTCAAAAATTAAAATAAACATTTTCAGCTTAAATTATGTGACATTCTGTTACCTCTCATGCACATACCAGTACTTACCTAACAATTAGCTGGATTCTCTTAGCGTTTATAGTTTGAAGACATTGTCCATCAATCCTCTCTCTCATCAGTCTGTTTATACAGTAGGTTATGTGATGACAAAGCGCGTACATGAAGACAAGTTGTTTTTTTTTTAACGTAACTTTTTATAATAGCTTTTGCAGTGACTACCAGTGCTAGATTTCACAGAGAAAATTATTATATTTAAAAGTACATTAATTGCTTTTTATATATTTCTTATTACAAGACTATGTTTTTTGTGGGACGCATCTAAGCTGTTGCCTTTCATGACTGATCTGCTGTGTAGTTGCTGTTCAAAGCTGGGGTAAAGAGAGAGGGTGAGCATGTTACAAGTGAAAGTAATAACTGATCGAGGCTTCTCCTGGGTAACCCAGGTGGCGAACTCCTTCTGTCAATTAATGCACATGGCATAAGTGAAAGATGTGAATAGGATTCTTCAGCTTGCTTGAAATACTTGTTCCTCCAGTATGATGTCAAGGAAGTCTGACCAAATTAATTATGTAAACCTTTGTCAGCAATATCACCTTTAGTTGGGAATCTGATTGCCTAAAGCAGATTGCCCTTTCCTCCAATCACTGCTCTGATAAATAAACAGGTTTCCAGAACACTTGTTGAGTGTTGAGTCCAGAGGACTCGGGCAGACAGTGTGTTTTATAACTGTTGGAGTAATGTGGTCATGGTAATTGCCTGCCATTAGAAAATGAATTCAGAACTCCCATGTTTCACAGGCCAAATTCTGAAAGAGCTCTGAAGCAACCCTTGATTCTTTTCATTATACATATTCATGTAATTCTGGATACTCTGACTCCCTGATCAACATTCATTAATACTATGAAATGCTTTAAATCACCTCATTTAAAACATTTTGTTCTGTGATCCACAAATGACTAACATTTGGAGAAGTTTACATATACAAATGATGTGCATGTTTAGTGTAAATGAAAGATTCAAATATGAAGCTAAAAGTATGCAAACATATGCAGGAAAATGCTGAGGGCCTATTAACTAAACCAAGGATTTTATACCTTCTTTTCCTTTAAGCGGCTTCTAATTGTATTTTAGTTGAGGGTCTTATGAAATATCATGTTCTCAGGTGAATAAAATCACCCAAGTGCTTGGGGATGTTTTGAACTTGCTGATTTCCTACCTTGCCAGACAAAAGCTTTTCTTATTAGATCTGAAAAGGTGCTCATTTTAGCTCAGTTAGGACAATGGACCTTGGTAACCTAACTTTCATGCCTTGAAGAAAGAAGTTTAGAGATTGTCAGTATACATTTGGAAATGTGCTAAAGTGGTAAAATAGGTTTAATACTTTAACCAGAATCTAGTTTTTTTCTGTTCAGTAGTGTTTTTATGTGCACATTTAAAAAATACATCCACAGTCATTTATAGTTGTCCATAATATAGGACTTTCTAACTATGAAGATAGAGTTATTTGAAGAGAATCACCATAGTAACTGTCACATTAAATAGCACTTACATTATTGCTTGCAAAACATCTTTTAGGAGACACTCACTTGACAGTTTGTTAGAAAACCATGTATATCAGGGGATGAGAGTTATGTAATTGATTGTGATGTTTGGGGACATTTTATAGTAATCAATGAGGAAGCATATGATTTGTAACCATTCTTAAAGAGGTGTTTTTTTCCTCTCTCTATATATACCACTTCTCTAAGCCTACACAAGAATTTTTAAGTAATAAAGAAATGAAAAAAAAAATTAAGAATTCAGAGGACTTATAGGAAAAGGAAAAAATTACACAATTTTTAGAGATCACTTTATTTGGACCACTCTGAAACTGGTCCCTTAGAGGGCAGAAATGAGTGATGGGTAATACTCCAGAGCAAATATTGACCAAGACTAATTGTAATATTAAATCCCCCTAGACCAGGTATTTTCATTTGGAATATTTCAAGATAAAGATCAACTATGTATACAAACTTTAGAAAAACATAAAGCTTATTCAACTAAACAGAATACCTTGGATGTTTGTGTGTGTGAACCGTTTTCAGCATTTTTCTCAACGACTCAATGTTCTTAGTTTAGCTTCACCAGAAATTTTATTGGAAACAAAAACTTTTAACACCTGTGAGCCTCACTAACTCTGTGCTCAAAGATTTTCTAAGAACACCTCTTTCCCTAATGAAATCTTTTTTCTCTTCCCGTTTTAGCGTTACAGTGTGGAAATGTCCATCAGGGACCTGAAAAAGACGGAGCTGCTTAGTAAGGTTGAAGCTTTGAAGAAAGGTGGCGTTTTACTACCAAATGATCTCCTTGAAAAAGTGGATTCAATTAATGAAAAATGGGAACTGCTTGGGGTATTTGCATTTTTATTACTGTTTGTAGGTTATGTGTACATTTTTTGTGTAGTGAAGTACTCTATCTGTCTGATTTCTAATTTGAGGCACAAATATCTCTCTTTTTCAATTCACTACCTACATTTCAAACAAGCTATTCATGCTATTATGGGGAAAAAACACTGCTTTTCCTCTTCTGTTGATTTTTTTTTTTTTTTTTTACTCTGAGCTTGTCTCCTTTCAGATTTTTAATAATTTTGGTTCTTTAATACATAAAAAAGTAAGTAAAATATGCCATGTATTATGGGTAGGCACCAAGTCAACTATAATACAGTATATCTGATATACACTGACTGTCATGCTTGAATGAATGTTAATAGAATTTATTCCAAAGGTACATGTTAGAGACATCCACTGTTTAACTATTTACTGTACCCTTCAGATGAAAAGTGGAGTTGTCACTACAGCTTTCAAGTCACACTAAAGCCACCAAAACAAAGATGCAAATTTGACCCAAATCTGAATTGCAGAATTAAACTGGCCTCTGTTTTGTGCCTCAATTTCCAGCTCACTTTTAACAAAGGCCAAAAAAAAAAAGTTTCATGTAATTCATTTCACGCCATGATGGGCTGGGTCTCAGCCAAGCACTGAGATGCAAGAATCTGGCAAAAAGGCAATATAGAGATTCTGTTACCCAGAGACCAGGATGGCACTGTGCAGGGGACAGTTCTGTCCTTTTGTTGGAAGACAGCTGAGAGAGAGAGGTTAGACTCGATTTTTTCATCAACTTCCCTCTTAAATTGCCTTCACTTCAAATCAAGGGTAAGCTAAATTTGTCAATTACTTAAATGATTAATTCTAACAGCTAAGTATGTGTGGTATCAGTTATAGAGCATGATTTTGCATGCCTTCCCTTTCCTGACTTTATTTTTTTAATTTTTAAAAGAATAATACTCCAAAAATATTTTGAATAAAAAGCTCTCCATGTACCTTGATGACTTGGAGGAATGCCACGTTCAGTTTATGCCATGCTTAATCTAGGTGATTAAAAAACTGCAAGTAGAAACCCTTGCTTTCTCATCTAAATTCACCACACTCTGCAGTTGTACAAAGTAACTTAAAACATTAAAAGTTTTTATTCTGACTTATTGTTACATTACTTTTCAATTATTATTAATGGCTTTCATTTTATTATATGGTGATTTAGATCCGAACCTACTAAATTCTATAGAATTCATTGATCCCATTCAGGAGAAATGTGGTCAGTGTCTGACATCTTAAAGACTGTTTACTAAATAGCTGAAAGCAGCAACTTTATTTGCTCAGTAGATAAAGTGATGGTTTGTCTGTGCTATATTTTCACATATCTGTTTCTAACTTGATAAATAATTAATAATAATCTTTTTGGAAAATTGTTTGATGTCATATATATAGTTCCCTAAACAAAAACTTTAAATCAAGATAATATTAAAAAAAAAGAACCAGAATGTTTCGCTATCCTTTATGAGCCAAATACCTTTAAAATGGTTGCCATTTTGACAAAAATATCATTCGAATGCAATATGCTGAGTGTTGTTATGATTGCTGGGGAGAGAAGGGTGGAAGGAAAATTTTAACAAAACCTGTGCCACACTACCACCACCAGGCATACTGCTTTAATTGGCATGATTACATTTTAATTGGCATGAAAAAAATTTAAAGACAAGGATTTTAACTTCTAACAATGGTAAAATAGAGGGATATGGTTTTTAATATTACTTTCATCTAAGGTGAACAGTGTGGAATGGAAATACATTAGAATGAAATGTCAGTGGTGCGTACAGTTTAATCTGTGAAATTTTGTCCCCTGTGCTGCATATTACTCTGTCTCAATTGCATATTAAACAACCCTATCAAGGCAGGCATTGGCATCTGCTGTGCTGACACAAATTGTGAATTAAATGAAATTGATGTCCTCTGTCGTATATTTATGAAGACGGACCATTCTCTGAAGTATTCTGTTTATGAAGAATTTATGATTGCAAACTGTTCCAGAACAAAAAAGTGGCAATAAATTCTTTTTTGTGACCCTACCCTCCAAGGGCATTGATTTCACCTCCTGCTGCTACTTTTGTTACAGCATAAAAACAATAGCTAAATCTGGATTCCACTGAGGGTCTTCAAATTATCAATATTTGCACCATGAAAATACAAGGGTGTTGCCAGGAAAGGCTATTTTTCTGTTACGATCTCCTAAAGATACTATTTACAGAACACTACACAGCAGATGAATGTTGGTCGACTTCATTTTATTTGTGCTTTAAAGCTGATATTTGTAGGTTTAATTCATCCTTATAGATTAACTCCTTTTGATGCTCCAAAAAGAGTGTTTTTCACCAAAAAAAAAAAAGGCAAAAAAAGCCTTCTCTGACTATACTCCAAGCCATAGTGGCTCATCTAAGCAGAGAGTTCTAGCATAGTGGATTGAGACTCATTTTCACACTTATTTTAGAAAATCTAGCATCCACAAATGCAAAGTGGGAAGAATTGAAAGGCTGAATGATTTCCAGGGCAGATAAAATCGACAGCTAGCACCAAGGAGGTTCTTGCCCCTTCTTACCAACCCTGAATCATAAGGTTGGGGGAACTGTACTTCACAAAACAACAAAAAAAGAAATTTCATTCTCTTTTGTACAATCTTCTCTTGGCCTCTTTAACATATTGATTAAACTCAAACTTCTATCTCCTCAAATTTTTAGGCAGAGAATTTTTACTGTAAACTCCTGTCATGAGAATTCAAATGAATTTTCATCAGTGACCATGGTGAACTTTTGGGTCAGAGCTCCTTTCTGTTAGAGGAAATTATCAGTGAATGAGATCTTCTTAAGCCTCTAGTGGTAGTCAGAACAACACCCATGGCTTGAGAATCAAGTTCTTAATGGAACAATGAGCTCATCTGAACTGAATGTCAGTCGTGACATGGCGGCTGCAGCAGACACCTTCCAGGTGGACTCTTGTCACCAGCCAAACTGTGATATGTATTTGGTACCTATGCTAATCAGTGTTTTTTCTTTTTTTTTTTTCTGTTGGTGTTTTTGTTTTTAATCTGGTGCATTAGAAAACCCTAGGAGAGAAGATCCAGGATACAATGGCGGGCCACAGTGGGTTGAGTACACGTGACCTGCTCTCTCCTGAAAGCGGAAGCCTGGTAAGGCAGCTGGAGGTCAGGATCAAAGAACTGAAAGGGTGGCTGAGAGATACAGAGCTTTTCATCTTCAATTCCTGTCTGAGACAAGAAAAGGAAGGAACAATGAATGCTGAGAAACAACTGCAATACTTTAAGGTAATAAAAAAACAATCAAAGTTGATAAAAAGCTTTCTTTATGGTAGGGATGAAATATTTATCAAGTACATAAAGTATTATACCCATGTATCTATGTATCACTGTGCACTTAAATGTTTCCTTGAATTTATAGACACCCTCCACATTTCTTATATGCCAGCGTCTGTGTGTTTATAAAGATGAACATTAAGCATATCAAATACACATTGTGTAGGGGAAATCTCTACTGCTTGTGGGTTTTGTGCAGTGCCTATTGAAGGAGAGCTTTGATAAATTAAAAGCAGACCAGCAGACACTCAAGACTACCAAGGACTTTGAAAGGCAGACCTACATGTTCTATAAATAATGTGGCTTAAAAATACTTCTATAAATTGATATGATAAAAGCACGTGATTTAGTTGAAGAGTATTAATGCTAACAAAAGGAAATATAATTTTTACATATGAAAGAATTAGCTCCTTACGGAAGGAAGAAATAAAGTAAAAGAGGTTCCTACATTAGAGGTATTTTCCTCCATAGAAAAACATCAACCTTAGCAACACAGCCGTGTGCATGTTTGTGGTATGTCCACGAAGTGTTCCCTTGTTTGTTCCCATGGTTTACACACTATCTATTCAAAAGCAGCTTAAAATTCAAATGCTGGCTCTTTCCAGCCACACTAGCCTGTACTACTTGAGCCCTCCCGTAAATTCAGTGATTATTTGGGCTCTGGCCGGTGTCAGGCTAAGGCTTTTGGGTTGCAAACCTGAATTTGCTGGCTTGAGAGGTTTGAAAGAGGAGAAAGGGGGAAATCCAGAAGGAAAGAACTTGACACCAAGCAAGCGGTTCTTCTCAAAGCCTTCTAGGACCAGGTTTTCTTCATCTCATACCTTCTGCCCTGCCCTCTTCGAGTAGTCTGCATATCAGAGAATGTAGTCACATGTAGCTTACCTTCCCTTGCCAGACAGGCAGGCTCCCCTTGCTCACCTGCATAATCCAAGAGGAGGCCCCTGTCGAGGGTAAGGGCACTGTATTTCTCAGTAAACCATCTGTATCACATACCTACACATTGCTTTTTACTTGAATTCCTTGTCTGCCATTGAAGTTAAAAGTCTCTTGCCAAGGCAAATGGGTTTCACTCTCT
This sequence comes from Neotragus moschatus, assembly GCA_006410615.1. Lineage (NCBI taxonomy): Eukaryota > Metazoa > Chordata > Mammalia > Artiodactyla > Bovidae > Neotragus > Neotragus moschatus. The sequence goes on from SJYA01002821.1 coordinate 1,785,484, forward strand.
AACATCTAATATCCGAAAGATTTGTTATTTGACCTCCATTTGTTTAACTCTAACCACCCACATTTCAGGGAGATGGAGTCTTCAGATATTTCTCTCTGTGTTATTTGAACTTTACAGGTACCTTGCAAAGCATCCCGGTCATCAATAGGCTAGATGTTGTGTAACATATTTCCTTTCTGTTATGCCTGTATTGCAGCTTTAGTGAACTGGTTAGTGGCCCCAGTTAGTTTTATGACCTTGGTCATATTTCTTGTATGATCCCTGGTGCCTCATTTTCTTCATCTATGAAATGGTATGCTGGTAATATGTATCTCACACAGTTATGAGCTCATATGTGTAAATCATTCTTTCTGCTTTTTGTAATGATGCAGTCATAAAGGATGAAATTTCTTAACATTATAAGACCAAAGATGTTACATAATAATTGGAAACAGTAACAGGAAGTTTGTTATTACAGTTATTTATATACCTGCCTACCTACCTACTTGGCTCATACATAAGTAACTGAAAGCCAGTTTTTTCCACATCCACTATTATCGTAAATGGAAGCATAGCAGTTCTGCATTGATTCACTGATGCTGCCAAGTGACGTTAGCTTTATGCTTTAGGTTTATACAGTGTCATCAATGTCATTTTCAGCTAGGTCCTAGTAACAAACTTAAAAGAGATTAAGAGAGACAGAGATATGTCTCAGCTTCCAAATCATCAAACAGTTTCTAGGAGTTCCAGTCATTCACTGACTAATACTTTCTGGCCACTAGGGAATATTCACTACACCTAATTCATTATTTACCATGTGTACTTTAGTGCCTGAAAATCATCATAGAAGTTTTCTTTTAGAAGTACTAGAGGTACTTTTTGCTGTTTTTTTTTCTTCAAAGATGATTTTTCTTTAGAGCATTTTTATGTTTTCAGTATCACTATTCATTAAACTACTTTTATGCCCCACTTTCACTTATTTGGCTATTTTAAAAATATATAGTTATTATTACATTATAGTTAATAATAATGTAGTTATTAATAATAACTAAATAATAAATGATAATAACAACACTTTTCCATCTGAGCCACCATGGAAGCCCAAACTAATAATATAGTTATTATTATTTTAAAAATAATAATATTTCCTATTCAAACAGCAGATAGGATCTTGATGGTAATATATAGCTCATCTTGTGTTTTCTGCAGCCCTGTTCCATCCCCTGCTACCCTTACCTAAGATAGCATGATCCTGAATCCCACATTCTCTATTTACTTGCTTTCCTCTAGTAGGAAGGAATATTTTTAATTTTAGTTGCTTTTAACTTCGTTAAAAGGTAACCATGCTGTATGTTATCTTTTAGGATTTCTTTTTCACTTAACATTATAATGCCAAGATTTATTCATCTCATAGAGTGGCTGTAATTCACTTACTTTCACATTGTGTGATATTCCATTGTATGTACATGTATCTCACTTAATGTTACTAGCAACAAATGCGGTTGGTATTAGGATCCTGACTTTGCAAATGTGGAAACAGGCACATGGAGATTAAGTTTTGTGTGTCTAAGGCCACACTTGGTAGAATTTGGTTTTCAATCCAGAACGGTCTGACTCTTCTAAAGCCCATTCTTTGAACGTCTATACACAATTGGTATTTATTGGTATTTACTAAATGCCTTCCTATGCCAGGTGACTCAAAGGGAAGAGCAAGACAGAACTAAATGTGACTGTTTCTTGGTGGTAGTTTTATTAGTCACAGTCTTAAGCGATTTGGCCAGAATAGCAAATTACTGTAGCTATTAATGATCTGCTGCCGCCGCTGCTGCTAAGTCGCTTCAGTCGTGTCCGACTCTGTGTGACCCCAGAGACGGCAGCCCGCCAGGCTCCCCTGTCCCTGGGATTCTCCAGGCAAGAACACTGGGGTGGCCTGCCATTTCCTTCTCCAACGCGTGAAAGTGAAAAGTGAAAGTGAAGTGAAGTCGCTCAGTCGTGTCCAACTCTTAGCGACCTCACGGGCTGCAGCCTACCAGGCTCCTCCGTCCATGGGATTTGCCAGGCAAGAGTACTAGAGTGAGGTGCCATTGCCTTCTCTGATTAATGATCTAGAGAGGTAAAAATATTTGTGTTTTTGTTTTACATATTTGTACAATATCAGTGTCAATTTTTTTTTTTTTTTTGCCATGTATCACTTTTAAAATTGAAGCTTTTAAAACTTTTTGAGATTATGGAGTCCTGATGATTTTCTTTTGTGACCTGGAACTCTAGTCTCTTCTAAAGTTTTGACCTCGAGGAATTTGGTCAGATAAGCTAAGTGCATGTAGCATGACAGCACTTTTTTTTTTTTTAATAAAGCTTTATGCATATTTGTTGTAATCTATGCGTTTCCTAGCCACAATTGTAAATATTTCTGAGCTGTATGCTCTTTAGAGCTTAGTGTATAATTAGTTAAGTGTTCTGTGTATTACCACATTCATTGGAAGAATGAAACCAAATGTTCATAATATAATAATATTGTAATATAATGTTTATAACCTGTCAAAGTCATAATTGGTAATAGGCATATGCAGAATACGAACTTTTTACGTACCCCAATCCAAAAAAAGCAGATAACCTCTGCCTTCCTAAGTGATAAAGCCACTTAGATAAGAGAGTTATTAAAGAACCTTTGTATGTCAAAAACTCTGTGCCACGTTCCACCTCTTCTTGTGGGTTCCCAAATGTCTTCTGCTGTCATTGGTCACACAGAAGACAGGCTTTATCCACAGGGTTTAGCTTTATGTTTCTCCGTTCTCTAAAGTCTCAGGCTTTTAACAGAATGAATTTCTTTATGTGACACCCAGAGTAATGATAGATAGGCCACAGTGCACTGCCCAGGAGAACAAGGAAGGAGGGTGCTGCATATAAAAATGAAAATCCGTCGCTTTGTAGACACAACCGTTTCCTTCTCAGAGCTTGTTCTGGGATGAGAGAAAGGATCAGGGTCTTACATTTTCAGAAAAAGAAAAAGAAACAATTGTGGAATTTATTTTTTTCCTTTAAGGCAGTAATATGATAAATGTGGGATTAGATATGAGGCAAAATTGTACCTAAGAAAGAGTCAGACCCTGGATGGGAGAGACAGAAGATGTGAGCTCAGGGACAGAAAGGCAAAAACGGTTCAGAAGTGAGCACACTGTGACAACAAACTGCAGAGAGCACATCAGAGATTTAACAAGGCCAGCTGGCAAAGGGCCCCTTAGAGCTGTGTGTGTGCAGCTTCAATGCCATTGGCTGAAAAACACTGCTTTTTAACAGTGACCCTTCAGAGAGAGAGAAAAAAAATAATTCCTTAATCATATGTTCCTTGTACCCTGTAACGAAATTCATTATTCTAAAGACTCAAATTGGGAGAAATTATCCATTACCACTTAAAGGAGGCTGCAGCACTGGATTGGGTCCAGAACCAGCCTAGGAAGGATAAGTTTAGACCAGTCAGGAGGCTCTGTCACTGACAAGAATGAGTGGAATAGATACGGTAACCTTCTCAATGACTGATGTCCCAAATTTGCTTACTAATTTAAATTTGACCAAGCACTTTATGCATGTTGTTATATTTAAATCTTACCCTAACAATATAAGTTGAAAATTGTGATCACCTTCTTATGTGTGTTTTTATTTATTTTTATGAGTGAAGAACTTGAGATACAGAAAGTTAATGTGAATTCAGACAGCAACCAGCAGTGAAGACGGAGGAAAAGCCATGGGCTTTAGGTTCAAATTTTAGTATTCTCCCTTTCTATCATTTGCTGACTCTTAAATACATTGAAACCTTGTTTTACCTTAAATCAAGGATTAGCAAACATTTTCTGTAAAAAAGCAGATAATACAGTCTCTATCGCAGTTCAACTCTGCTGTGCTGTGCTAAGTCAGTTCAGTGTGTCAGATTCTTTGAGACCCTATGGACCATAGCCTACCAGGGTCCTCTGTCCATGGGATTCTCTAGTCAAGAATACTGAAATGGGTTTCTATGCTCTCCTACAGGGGATCTTCCCAACCCAAGGATCAAACCTGAGTCTCTTATGTCTCCTGCACTGGCAGGCGGGTTCTTGACCACTGTGCCACCAGGGAAGCTCATTCAACTCTGCTATTTTAGTGTAAAAGCAGCCGCAGATAATATGTAAATGGTATCTATGGCGTGTTCAATAAAACTAACTTACTAAACTGTTTACAAGAGCAGTTGGTGGGCTAGATTTGACCAGCAGACTTTAGTTTCCTGACCCTGCTCTAGATTACAAAAATTACCAAAAACATGGTGATGGGTACCATCTGCATGCTAGAACTGCAATAGGAGGAACAAAACATTCTCTTAATAACTGTAACAATGACAACCAGTACTTACTGAGTGCTCATAGGAGGCGAATCACAGTTCCTAATTTTTTCCATTCACTTATTTAACACTCATCATGGTCTTGAGACAGTTGGTTTACTGTCCCCTATTTATGGATGAGAAAACTGAGACAGGGAAAATGGAAGTTACTCAAGATCATACTGTTAGTCAGGGACAGAGCCAATAGGCCAATAGTCAGACCTAGAAAGTCTGTTCTTGAATCTGCCACTACTTTGTAGACTCATTAGTCCCTGGGTCAAAGAACTATTTCTGGAAGAGAAAAACACATTAATTTGTTGCTTACACTGTTGTTCCTTCCATTTCTGATTACGTGGATAGCCATCTATAGGATGTTGGGTTGTAACCCCATCAGGAGTTATAACCCCTGGCTATAACCTGAAATCAACCCCCATAAGCAGAGGGCAGGAAAAGACAGAAGAAAGAAGCTTGACTACTCCAGATTGGTAGTTGACAATTTTAACAAGAAAGGAACCAGGAGGTTTGTCATGGGCAGCCATGAGACAAGTAGATTTCCATATCTGCCAGAATCTTAAAGGTTTATATAGAGGCTTGACCTGAGTTCAGTCATATATGGAGTCCATTTAGTCTTATCACCCACTCTTATCTCAAGGCCTTGTCCTTGGGACAGCTTCTAAGAGAGACAGGGGTGGAGATGAGAAGTCCGGTTGCCTAGGTTCAGCTTGAAGGTCAAATTGATAGTCATGAGAGTTTTAAATTTTGGAAGTTAAAATTTTTAGAGTAGGGTTTTAAACAGAATTTCAAATTAACTAGGAAGTTTGCAGCATTACTAAGTAATTAGCTGAAAGGGGATATTACTGATGTACTTTTACAAAATAGATAAATAAAAGAGCTAAACATAGTTCACATGGTTTAAGAAGTATTTTCCCAAATCTCACTCTGTCATTTCCAGAAATAAAAATAGAACCAATCTAGCCAAGAGGTTTAGAGGGAATTTCCCATGTCCACTATAATCAATCTCAAATGGCACCACAAATAATCACACTTCCTGTGTCCTTCAAAACTCTCAATATTAGGAGGTAAGGTTGAGGGATAGAAGAGAATAAGCTAGAATTTTGAGATATGAGAAAGGAGGCTGTGTACCCTATAGGATCATCTCTGCTGCTTTGTCCTAGAGCCATTTATTACAAACTTGGTAATGATGCTGTTGGCAAAGCTGCAAACAAAGAATTACAGTAATTCAATCTGGCTGTAACAAAAGCTTGTAAAATGCCTTCAAAATCAACAGACCTCAGACAGGATTAAATCCTTTCTATGTGTCTTAAATACTTTTTTAAAGCTATTATATTAACTATATATNTGTCATCTGCATATCTGAGGTTATTGATATTTCTCCCAGCAATCTTGATTCCAGCCTGTGCTTCCTCCAGCCCAGCATTTCTCATGATGTACTCTGAATCTAAGTTAAAAAACCAGGGTGACAGTATACAGTCTTAACATTACTTAAATATTATTTTAGTTGTTAATAAACTCAAATTAGGAAGAAACTGGGAGTACACAATTGTAGAATTGTCCTTCATGTAGATAAGGTTGAAGCAGTGAATTTTATCCGTTGCAGTGTAGAAGCCTAAAGTTCAACATCTTTGAGTTTATCCTGTTTCTACCTATTTCTAATCCATGATTTTTCTTAAAGCCCCAGGATTCTTATCTTTAAAATAGGCATAGTAATAACACCTAATCTCATAGAGTGGCTATGAGTATTAAATGATATAATATATATGAAAGTTCTTTAACATAGAGCCTGCCTAATGGGAACTCAATACATATTAGCTGCCAACATTATGATTACTATAGCATAAACTTGCCCTTTTTAAAAGGCACTTATTTTAAAACAGTATATGTATATACAGTGGATAACATAAGTGGTAAATAGTAAATGGAGGCCTTTCCATGGGTTTCAGTTACTTCAGAATTAGTTGTATGATCATTAGGAACTGAATTATCTATTAGTTGCATCATTTACCTATTACTATGTAGGTAAGGAAGGTCACAAGAAAATTGTTTTCCTCTCAAGACTAGAGAAAAAAAAGGAGATAGTCAGCAGACCTCCTAAGTTTGTCCTCTGACCTATGGACCAGACAGCTTCTCTAGGGTGCAGAAAGCTAGATTCCAGATTATCAAAGGTGGATAATTGGGCTACTTTACAGATTTTGTGCAAGGTAGGGATTCTTGGAGGGCATTTTCTTCTCTACTTTCTGTCTCCCTGACTCTTTTGTAAACACCCCTTTATAGCTTCATCATATTTCTCACAGATCATTGGTCTACAGATACATACCTACCCCCACATACACAAAGACTTTCATTTAAGGAAACAAACAAAACTTCTTTTTCTTCCCCAATATTCATGTTAAATNTACAGATTTTGTGCAAGGTAGGGATTCTTGGAGGGCATTTTCTTCTCTACTTTCTGTCTCCCTGACTCTTTTGTAAACACCCCTTTATAGCTTCATCATATTTCTCACAGATCATTGGTCTACAGATACATACCCCCACATACACAATTAGACTTTCATTTAAGGAAACAAACAAAACTTCTTTTTCTTCCCCAATATTCATGTTAAATTGTCAACCATATTTCTATAATTTTCCATATCATTCTTGTATAATTTAACTAATCAATGGTATTCATTGAATGTCCTCACTAGGTTCTGTTAGTTGGCAGTATTACGATCTAGGATTTTCAACTGTATAATCTCAGCAACTAATTTCTCTTCTCCTTGTCTAATACTCTTTNTATTTCTATAATTTTCCATATCAGTCTTGTATAATTTAACTAATCAATGGTATTCATTGAATGTCCTCACTAGGTTCTGTTAGTTGGCAGTATTACGATCTAGGATTTTCAACTGTATAATCTCAGCAACTAATTTCTCTTCTCCTTGTCTAATACTCTTTATTTGTAAATTTGGGCTCTTGAATGAAAAAAATTCTCTTCAGCTGTAGCATTCTGTGATTCTGCACTAGCCATCTTTTTTCTGTCATTAAATTTATTCAATTGCAGGTGCCATTTAATTCCTCTAAACGATACTTTGGCTTTGGCATAAAATTACTGGTCTGTAATTAACTTCATATGCCAGGATTCATGTTTGTGTCATTGAGAATGCCACCTCAGAAGGACAAGCATCTTTTGAACCCAAGTTGCAATGTTGTTACCTTTGTTACCATGGTGGTTGTCCCTTCATACCCATTTTCTTTCTAACATTATAGTGCCTTTATAATTTGAATAGAGATACTGTATAAAATGTAAAGGTAAACATCTTCCTAGTTATGAATTTCAATTTCATTTTAATGGCACTGAATAAGATTCTATTGTCTGGAGGTACCACAGCTTATTAATTAATTCATCTACTAAATTACATCTTGGTTGTTTCCAAATTTCTGTAATTATAAATAAAGCTGGTATAAACATCCATGTGCAGTTTATTGTGGGAATAGAACTTTTCAACTCCTTTGGGTAACTACCAAGGAGTGTGATTTCTGGATCATATGGTAAGCGTGTAATCATATGGTAATAAGTTTTGTTACCATAAGAAACTCCCAAAATGTCTCCCAAAGTGTTGGTACCATTTTGCACTCATACCAGCAATGAATGAGAGCTCCTGTTTCTCCATAAACTCATCAGCATTTGGTGTTATGTATTCCAAATTTGGGGCATTCTAATAGGTGTGTGATGATATGTCATTGTTGTTTTAACTGTATAAACTTGTTAAGAGTAGGAAGTTTTAAAACAATTTTTATTGAAATGATTTACAATGCTATTCTAGTTTTGGGTATACAACAAAGGGATTCAGTTGTAGATAGATAGTTTCTCTTATAGTTTATTATGAAATACTGAGTATGATTCCCAGGGCCATACAGTGAATTCTAATTGGTTATCTATTTTATATATAACAGTCTGTATCTGTTAATCCCAAACTCCTAATTTATACCTCCCCCTTTGGTAGCTATAAGATTGTTTTCTGTCTGTGAGTCTATTTCTGTTTAGTAAATAAGTTCATTTTTATAGATTCTACATATAAGTGATATCATATGATATTTGTCTTTCTCTGTCTGGCTTTCTTCACTTAGTATGATAATTTCTAGGTCCTTCCAGGAGTAGGAACTATCTTCAACTATCTTGTTTTTGTTTTTTTACATGCCCTTTGCAGTAACACAGACATTGCTTTAGGGTTGCTAGATACTAAAGAAGTACTTAGCAGATTGTAGAATTTCATCACAAGATCGTATTTGAGGTCATTTGGCTAGCTCAACCTCCCTTTTCTAAAGAGGAGAAAACCAAGTCTCTGATAAACTAAATCATTCACCCAAGACCACACAACCAGAGCCAGATGGCAGCTCGTATCTCCTAAACCCTAATCCAGGCCATAGTCCAATAATATCAAGTGGATGATTTTATGAGTCATCACTGATGTCTTTGTAATTTTCACATCTTAATTTTTCCTCTATAAAATACAGTAAACCCATCTCATTCGATGAATAGAAATTAAAAATGACCGTCACAACGAACATTATGGTTGGCAGGAAATGTAGAAACACTAATACTATGAAGTACTGTTTTAAACAGTATTACAAATAAGTATGACAACAAACCAAGGCTCTTCTGGTGTTGGAACTCAGAGACTAACCATCTTGACCTGCAACATCTTCTCATTTCCAGGGGCCTTACTCTCAGGAGTTCAACTCAGTATGGAGTTTGCTATCATTTTTCCCCTTGTGTTGTGTTTTACCTCCATATGAGGAGCTTCAGGAGCCTTACACACATTAACTCATTAACCCTCCCCAAACCTCTCTAAGATAGAGTAGAGGCATAAATCATTATTCCTATCTGGCAAAAAGATGGCCTAACATCTCTTTTAATTTTTCTGACACTCCAAATTGTTGATTAAATCCTTACTTATACCCTATACATTTAAAGTATAATATTTTCTTCCCCACGGATATTTTTCTCTCTTTTTCAGTTTAATGTCATCAAGGTAAGTAAAAGCAGGTAGACAGGTCTGATGTTAGAAGCTTATTTGAGATGTACAGGATAATAGGCTCCTCCTCTTATCCTACGCTGGCTCCTCGTCCTATGCTTTCTTCATTTTCTAAAAAATGCCCCTCTTTGTTGCTGCTCAGTCATGACAGGAGAAATGTCCTCTAGAGCCTGGAGAGATGTTTGAAAACCAATTCACTTCTTTATCTGTCAGCCAAGACTACCAGCAAGAGAACCAATGGATCCATTCAACTATGCCATCCTAACTGTCTATAATATAAACTCTGGTAAAACAGACTTCACAGTTTTACGAAAGCAACACTGGAAGTTAAATTTACAGTCTTGTGTACTTTGCTTAGGCATGTGGTTCTCACTATGAAAATATTTGGAGTTAGACTTTGAAGATGTTAGAACATGACCGAGACATGAGGAGAATCTTGAGACCAAGTAAGGATGATTTGTGCAAATGATTGCACTTGTCCAATTAAAGCCATTGCCCACAGTGCAGGCCAGTGAAGAGGAAAATGAGTAAGAACGATACAGACTAAATGAAACTAATATTCTATCATCCCTAAAATTTCACCAGCAAAGATGAGAGTCCTCTTGCAACTGAATTGAGATATTCAATGTTTTATTATTTTTTAAAGGACTACCATATGAAACTTTTCCTGTCTCAGAATAAAGTTATATAATGATTAGATACTAGAAGATGATAAACACTAAAGAATCATTGCATTTTAGAGATGGGGTATTGCGGGCACATAAAAATTCTATCGTTTACTCAAGATCACATAACTACTTATTGTATGAGAAGACTGTAAGTGATTTCTTTCCCTCCTCAATCCGAGTTGCCTCTGAAATGTTCCACAAAAACACATTCATGCTTAGATCACTTGTGTTCTGCGTTGCTGACAGATGAAGGAGTTTAATGAGAAAACTATCCCCCAATGTATTTAATCTTGTTTGGGGGAGCAAACAGGAGAAAGATGTGGTGTCTTTTCTCAGAAAAAGAAAACATATTCTTCTAAAAGGAAAATTAGCTTTGTTCAAGAAACTGCTCTCAAAAATTTCTCCTCGACCTCTGCTTTGTTTGAGCTATGGGAGTGTTTAAAGAATGAAGTCCTTATTACATTTCCTTCCCATAAGGTTGTGGAATATTGCTTTGAGCTAAGTAATCATTATAGCAATTTACCAGTTGGCTAATATTTAGTCAGCATCTCTCTACTACTTCATATAACAGTTGAAGAGTGTTTTGTCATTATATATTAGTTAAACTTCTAAACGACCCTGAGAGTGTGGTTAGTATTACTGCACATCTGGGAATACTGAAAGCCAGTGAAAAAGGAGTCGAGTTGCCCTGGGCTTCCTCCACAAACGCAAAGGAAAGAGCTAAGAAACAAATTCCCAATGGCCCAAGCCCACAGCGCAGCGTCCTATTTATTTTAGGTGCTATGAAAATAAAATCAGAAATATGAAGTTTATAGAGCTGGCTATACTTCAGCCTCTTCCAGGTCAGGAAGGTATAAAATGAAAAAACAGAAAGGTCTTTCTAATGTTGACTTTTGTCCCTAGTATCATTTTCCACTTTTTTAGTGGTATTATTCCCCATAGCCTGACTTTCTTCCTGCACTCTTGTTGGGTCCCTAGAGTTCTCNACTTCAGCCTCTTCCAGGTCAGGAAGGTATAAAATGAAAAAACAGAAAGGTCTTTCTAATGTTGACTTTTGTCCCTAGTATCATTTTCCACTTTTTTAGTGGTATTATTCCCCATAGCCTGACTTTCTTCCTGCACTCTTGTTGGGTCCCTAGAGTTCTCAAATTCATTTACTTCCCATCTGTAGGATTCTTGAATAGCAGTAATACTTCCCTAAAATACCAGTTCTAGCTGTTATACTTCAAGTAACACTGAGCTTTGTGATGAGTTCCAGGAGTGGCTTCATAGGAAATATAAGTAAGTTAGCCAGAGATAAGTCTGAAAAAAATAGGATTTGGTGGAGAAGATGGGTGAGGAATAGTCAACTGTGTATGGGTAAGAGCATTAGAAAAGTATCACACAGTAGAGTTGACTGATTTGTGAAATTAATTAGTCCAATGATCTATCTTCTTTATGTTCCACATTACCCCTGGGAATGCTGTTGTGTCATCTTTGCTCCTGTGTTCTCTGGCTTTCCTTCTGAATGGTACTTCATTCTCCAGGTGTGGTTTTCTATGATAATTCTTCTTTCACCTGAACTCACAGATGAGTTCAGATAGTTGGGATCTATAAATAACCCAAAGAAGAAACTCACCTTCTTCTGTTCTCCAGAATTATTTTAAAATACTTCCCATGGAATCAGTAAGAGATAAAAAGCACAGTGGGCATTGTAAAAAGATTTCAAAATATAATAGTGTAAAAATAAATGGCAATTAATGCCTTATCTACTTATGAAAAGAGGGACTGTAGGACTTTCAGAAAAGGTATTTATAGTATAATGGCTAAGTTGCATTTATATCCAGCACCCCTTCCCTCTTATTGCTAGAAGTTATCTTTCTACAATTGCAACTAGTTTAGCATCTTAACAATAACAGACATGTTTTTAGGAGATTATTGCCAAAGTGCATTCTTTATTCCAGAGGGACTCTGTAATAGATACCAGCATTTCAGTAATGACACAAGCAATCCGTAAGCTATTACAGTTTTCTTTAGAGTAACTTAATCTTCATATTGTGCTATATGTCTGGAATTTTAATAGTATTTTTAACTTAGAAAAGTAAGTATATAACATATTACTAATTACATGTGAATATGAACTAAGCACATGACCACTGAGCTTTATTCTTAAAAACAAACATATTTAAAAGTACTTAACATAGTATAGGGTAAGTCACAAAGAAATTAAAGAATGCCACACAGGGCTAGCAACAGCTTTCATGGAATAACAGAGTCTTCTGTTTTAGAATGCTTATTAAGTTTGGTGCACAGTTAAAAAGTAGCTAAGAGGAATAGAAATACTCCTTTCCAAATAGAATTAATGTTTTTTAACCAGATGAAGGTATAAAGCATTAAAACATAAATATGAGTGTGTTAAAAAGAACGGTTTTTCCTTCAATGACACCACTCATCAAAGGATGTCTAAGAATTTTTAGTAGTAATAGTCATGGTGGCCCTTAATGATTCATCTTGATTGGTGAGGATTCTAGATTACAAGAACAAGATCTTTTTCTAGGTCAAAGGTCAGGCTAATTAGGCCATGGCAATAAAGATGGCATTTCACTTATCTGAAGCCTAGATGAACAGAGGGGAGTTGGTTTTTCTTACAAATGAAAGTGTTCACTGAAAATACTTTGATTTTAAATGGCTAAAAGAAATCATTTAGCCTTAGAATCTAGACTTATACTGTCATGTGCAATTTTAAAAGTATTTTGGCACACATCCCAGACCCTCTTCAAGAAGCTGATAGAGATGTGCTTGGTGAATCAATTCAGGGGGCTTTAATGCTATTTTAAAAATCTAGCTTTTACGTTAAATAAACCAGTTTGTTATTTTGCAAGAAGTTATAATCTACTTAAAACTGTCATTCTCTGTTTCTGACTTGCAATTAGATGGTATTTCCAAAATGTCAGACCTAGATTCTGCTTCTACTGTCATCATAATAAAATGTGACAGCCAAGATATTATATCAATACCTTTTCCATAATTAGCAATAAGGACCCAGCCAAGGGTTAACTAGAAAAGTTTCACAAATGTTTTTCTACAAATGGTCCTGAAGGCAGTATTATGCTTTTAAAATCTGCTAATGTAGCAAAGATGCATGACAACCAGGAGACAAATCTATGAGTAAAACTGTTTGGAGAGAATAGTTTTGTAGTGTATGATGTATGGTATGTAAATGAGCTTATTAGGACTCTCATCTATTTTATTATTGGTGACCAGTTTAATAGAGGCATTTAAAAAACAATATTTCTGCCTGACTCCTAGAAATGAAGAAGATACATTGATATAATTGAGAGCAAATGATTGCATGTCGTGCCATTTAATCATGTCATTTTTCAGTTGCTATTTTTTGCACTTCACTGCATGCTTATAGAATATTTAGCTTCAATATAGATCAAGTCCCAGAGTTTGTGACTGAGCTGAGTTCCTGTCTTGGCTGATGTCTTTTAAGTTCAAAATAAGTTAAAATATGAAGATGTCTTTTGTCCATGTTTTCTTTAAATATTCAAGTCATCATTCATACCTCACGTGGGGTGTTTTAATGTTTTTTCTGTTTTGAAGAATTACTCCTTTACAATTCTAGGTTGGAAATTCTTATTTGCAGCATACATTAGACAGTAGGTATAGTTAAGCACATAATTGTCTCAAGAATGGAGCTGTCAGGACCAAAATATCTCCTGACCCCTTGCTGGAAACTTTGCTAATCATTTGCCTAATGAATGTTTCTCACTTTTGTTAAATCTCTTCTTGATTATTTATATAATTTACATCTTTCTCAGAAAAGAGATTAGCTCCCACTGTCTGCTAAAATATGAGGTTCTTGAGGGCAGAACGTTTTGACTATGTTTTGTTCACTGATGTATCTCAACCACTGAAAACAGTGCCCATTACAATATGTGTTTATTAAATATTTGTTCAATGAATTAATTTGTATTTTTCCACGTCTGCTATTTAACTTCCCTGGGCTTAAGAATTATATAGTTTACTGATTCTTACTGTATTTACAGGGTTAGGCATGGGTATAAGATAAACCCCTGACAGGTATATGAACCAAGATGTTGGTCCTCTCATCGACAGTAAGTTTATGACTGCAGCCACTTCTAATTAGGACTCAGGGGCAGAGATGGTCTGAAAATGTCAAAATTTTGCAAGCTTCTTTAGCTCTCTTATGAAAGGCAGTGTGGCATAGTTTCATGGATTGGCTCTTGATTTAGGTTGCAAGGATTAAAATCCTTTGCTACTTATTAACTGTGTCATCACTGGTCAGATACTTAACATCTTAGTGTCTCCATCATCTCATTTATAAAATTGGTAGATGACAGTAATATATGTCTCAGAACCTCTTCAAGAAGCCGATATCATTCATGTGATCTCAGAGTGCTATTTTGAGAATTAACTGAGTTGATACATATGAAATACCTAAGAAAATGTATAGCATGCAGAAATATACAAAAGACTTGTCATTAGTATTGGAGATTAGTGAAAAATAACTAAGAAAATACTACTAACAGGAGAACCCTAGCAATTATCTCCTTTAGCTGGTAATGATCTTTCTCATCTTCAAAGCCAGTGCCCATAATATAGTATGTATATCAACTCCATGTTACTTTTGGGTCACAGCCTCACTGTTCACAAGGTACATTTACCTCACTTATCTCATTTAAAAACCTACAATAACTTGATGAGTTCAGTTCAGTTCAGTTGCGTTGCTCAGTCGTGTCCGACTCTTTGCGACCCCATGAGTCACAGCACGCCAGGCCTCACTGTCCATCACCAACTCCCAGNTGTAGGAGGGTTCCCTTTTCTCCATATCCTCTCCAGAATTTATTTTTAACTTTTTATATTGGATTATAAATATAATTGATTAACAGTGTTGTGTTAATTTGAGATGTACAGCAAAAAGACTTCCAGACTTAGAGAACAAACTTATGGTTATTAGGAAAGAAGGATGGGAAGAAGGGATAGTTAAGGAGTTTGGGACTGACATGTACACACTATGATTTTTAGAATGGATAACCAACATGGGCTTACTATATAACACAGGGAACTTTGCTCAATATTTTTAACAACCTAAATGGGAGAAAGTTTGAAAAATAATAGATACATGTATATGTGTAACAAAACCTTCCAGATTTTTCCATTCTTTACTTCCTTTTCCAGGGGCTCCATTCTCTGATTTCTCCAACATGCCTGGTACTCTCAGTGTCCCAGATTACTTGCTACTGGACCTTCTGTCCTTGTAACCTCAACTATCCGACGTGGACAATCAGGCTCACATTGTTTCCCTGATTTCATGGCTCCTCTGATAGCAACCTGCACAAACTTCTGTTAGCACTTACCTCTCTGTATCATTCTTGGTACCATACTTATTTGTTTAGTCCATTTCCAGTAGACTTTCGGTTCTTGAGAGTGGGAACAGTAACTTGCTCTTTTTTGATGCCTCCATGCCTGAAATAGTGCCTAGCAGATGCAAGGTACAATACACATTTGAAGAGGTCTGGAAGCAGGGATGAATTTATCTTGTTTCTGAGACTTACTTAGATTGCTTAGCTTGGGTTTCTGTTTAGAAGTGCTTTTCTCTAAAAATGTAAGCAAAGATAGTTATAATAATCATTTTTTTCCTTTGTAGTTATATTTAACANAAATAGTGCCTAGCAGATGCAAGGTACAATACACATTTGAAGAGGTCTGGAAGCAGGGATGAATTTATCTTGTTTCTGAGACTTACTTAGATTGCTTAGCTTGGGTTTCTGTTTAGAAGTGCTTTTCTCTAAAAATGTAAGCAAAGATAGCTATAATAATCATTTTTTTCCTATGTAGTTATATTTAACATTTCTCTATGCATAGTTTATCATAGAAATAATGTGAACTCTACTGATTCTAAGAAACATTGCCAGCAATGTTTTTGTTTAGTATGTGTTTGTGATTATAAATAAATATGTATATTTTAATGGTTGACATGGAAACACATTTATGTAAAAGAATGTAATTTTATCAATTATAGCTCTTAGATGTAAAAAATTACTGAAAAATATGTTTCCATGTAAAATTCTCAGTGTTCCTCTCTCTCCTCTTTAAAGTAGTGTTATTTCTGAAGTGTGCATACAGGATAAATTATTAATCTAGAATATATACTGAGTTCTTTGGATATTTAAATTTGCAGAATTATGGAGACATAAAAATCTGATATTGAATGTCAACAATTTTTAAGAACACCTAACACATGGTTTGGAGAAGGCAATGGAAACCCACTCCAATACTCTTGCCTGGAAAATCCCGTGCATGGAGGAGCCTGGTAGGCTGTAGTCCATGGGGTCACACAGAGTCGGACACGACTGAAGCAACTTAGCAGCTTCGCAGCAACACATGGTTTAAAACCCATCAACTGACTGGGGTTCAGATGTGGAGTGAGGATCATCTGGATACTTAAATACTGGATATATTCTAGATTCATATTAAAAGTTACAGCTAATCAGCTTTATGAAAATTTCCCCTAGCCATCTCACATGTCCTGTTTCAGAACTTTGAAAACACCTGTGAGATGAATAAAGCCTGTTTGGGCTGCTTTGTAAATATCACCTAATGCGGCTGTGCTGACTAACGTCACACATACCTTTACTACCATCCCTGGCAAGTTCTCATTCAGCTAAGAAACATCAGGGCTCTTTGTTAGCTGTAGAAATGCAGTTATTATTTTAGGCAACTTAAAAGAGAATTTTGCAAGATCCAGTTTGGCAGCATGGAACATCTCTTTTGATTTTCTAGCCCCCACCCTTTTTTAACAAATTAATGACAAGCACAAACAAAAAGCAAAATCTTCTCTATATATATTCATAGATCTCTTTTGAAGCAATCCCAGTTGGCTATATTATTATGTCATCCTGAAGTGTTTGGGTGAGAAATTGACAGATATTAAGTGGACTTAATAGTTTGACTTGCCCAACAGTTGTTCTAGAGCAAGAGGGCAAATTGAAGGGTATGTGTGTGAGAGAGAGAGGGTGAAATAGAGGAAAAGAGAGAAAGCATGTCAAAAAGAAAGTCAGCAGAACTGGAGGAGGAGATGGAAACAATGCCCGTTGCTTGGTAGACTCTTTAAGTTTTATCTTTGATTGTGTAGGAGTTTCTCTCCATTCAGTATTGAACTAATGAATAGTGTCAGTAAAGAAATTTGTCAGACCTGGTGGTTCTATCAGCAGTTATATTAGGAAAATAGTAATGAACCCTAGGAAAATAAATAAGGCTAAGTTCAAGAAACATAACTGAAAATGCTGTACTGGTATAAATTGGATAATAAAATTCCTGGTCATATTTTGCTATAAATAGAGGTATGGGAATTTGTCATTCTCCTTATTTAAAATTCAGAAATATTAAAGGTACAGAGTTCTCTCATTACAGAAATAATAGAATTCCAGCTATTACTGAGTTAGGGTCATTTAAATGGCTATAGCATGTATTATATCAATAAATGGAACATCTGTATGAAACGTCCACCTGCTGATCTACTACCACTCTGTGCACATTTCAGTGAACCACACTTAATCATTTTAAGACTTCTTCTAATGAAGCCTTATCTAGATTAACATTTTAAGCACAAATACTTTCAGGCATTAAAACTCTAGCACTAAATTAAATTGCATTGTCTTGTTTACCCTTGTTGATTAATAAGCAATCTGTTAACTGTTAGAACAGTCCAATTGTAGCAGTAGAGGGAGATTAGTAATTCAGTGATGTTTGTGGATATAATCATCATTTCTCCTGAAGGCTTTGAATTAGAATATCACTTACACACTATCCGTAGGCAAAGAAAAGATACAATATTTTAAGGCATGTTTGCCCACTATTTTGCTTGAATCGTTCAGCTTAGGGTCACTGCAGCAATACAAATGCTTCTGGGGGCAAAATGTTATTTTGATGCATGCATATCCTTCTTAAATAGTGTGAATGTCTATTAAGAGAAACACAGCAACTAACAAGTAATGCAATAATCATCCTGTACTTAATTTCTGTTTTCAAAACATTATTGCTTTGTTAATCAAGTTTCGAAAGAGAAATGTTGCTTACCATATTTTTTCAAATAATAGCTGTTATATATCAGTTTTTTTGCAGTCTTATTTAACTTATTTCCAGTCCGTAGAAAAGTAAACTTTTAGCTGCAGAGAATCTAGGAGAAAATTTGGAAATATCCCATTTATTTTGGAGGACTTTTCTGTCTTTTGTGTTTTCTATGACCTTGAAGCAAAGCATGGCAATCTGGTATTCATATGACCTAAATGATTTACTTCATTAAGTTAATCACCTAGGTATCAAAGACGGACCCAACATTTTAGATGTAGAAATAAGTTTAAAAAGAGGAGGAGAGGAGGAGAATGAGATGAAGCAAAAATCACTTGGGTAGAAGATATGCAATCCAAAAGTAACTCCAGAGGCCTTATTGTCCCATTTATTCGTGGTTGAGCATATCCCTACAATTTAAAATTATGATGGAAGAGGATGTTGTATGTTTAAGGGAACTCTGTCCTGTAAATGCTTATGGATCGGTCCCTCTTTGCATTGCAGTCCCTCTGTCGTGAAATCAAGCAGCGACGTCGCGGAGTGGCCTCCATCCTGCGTTTATGCCAACATCTTCTGGATGACCGGGAGACCTGCAACCTAAACGCAGACCACCAGCCCATGCAGCTGATCATTGTGAATCTTGAAAGAAGGTGGGAAGCCATTGTCATGCANATTCATAGATCTCTTTTGAAGCAATCCCAGTTGGCTATATTATTATGTCATCCTGAAGTGTTTGGGTGAAAAATTGACAGATATTAAGTGGACTTAATAGTTTGACTTGTCCAACAGTTGTTCTAGAGCAAGAGGGCAAATTGAAGGGTATGTGTGTGTGAGAGAGAGAGTGAAATAGAGGGAAAGAGAGAAAGCACGTCAAAAAGAAAGTCAGCAGAACTGGAGGAGGAGATGGAAACAATGCCTGTTGCTTGGTAGACTCTAAGTTTTATCTTTGATTGTGTAGGAGTTTCTCTCCATTCAGTATTGAACTAATGAATAGTGTCAGTAAAGAAATTTGTCAGACCTGGTGGTTCTATCAACAGTTATATTAGGAAAATAGTAATGAACCCTAGGAAAATAAATAAGGCTAAGTTCAAGAAACATAACTGAAAATGCTGTACTGGTATAAATTGGATAATAAAATTCCTGGTCATATTTTGCTATAAATAGAGGTGTGGGAATTTGTCATTCTCCTTATTTAAAATTCAGAAATATTAAGGGTACAGAGTTCTCTCATTACAGAAATAATAGAATTCCAGCTATTACTGAGTTAGGGTCATTTAAATGGCTACAGCATGTATTATATCAATAAATGGAACATCTGTATGAAACGTCCACCTGCTGATCTACTACCACTCTGTGCACATTTCAGTGAACCACACTTAATCATTTTAAGACTTCTTCTAATGAAGCCTTATCTAGATTAACATTTTAAGCACAAATACTTTCAGGCATTAAAACTCTAGCACTAAATTAAATTGCATTGTCTTGTTTACTCTTGTTGATTAATAAGCAATCTGTTAACTGTTAGAACAGTCCAATTGTAGCAGTAGAGGGAGATTAGTAATTCAGTGATGTTTGTGGATATAATCATCATTTCTCCTGAAGGCTTTGAATTAGAATATCACTTACACACTATCCGTAGGCAAAGAAAAGATACAATATTTTAAGGCATGTTTGCCCACTATTTTGCTTGAATCGTTCAGCTTAGGGTCACTGCAGCAATACAAATGCTTCTGGGGGCAAAATGTTATTTTGATGCATGCATATCCTTCTTAAATAGTGTGAATGTCTATTAAGAGAAACACAGCAACTAACAAGTAATGCAATAATCATCCTGTATCCTAATTTCTGTTTTCAAAACATTATTGCTTTGTTAATCAAGTTTCGGAAGAGAAATGTTGCTTACCATATTTTTTCAAATAATAGCTGTTATATATCAGTTTTTTTGCAGTCTTATTTAACTTATTTCCAGTCCGTAGAAAAGTAAACTTTTAGCTGCAGAGAATCTAGGAGAAAATTTGGAAATATCTCATTTATTTTGGAGGACTTTTCTGTCTTTTGTGTTTTCTATGACCTTGAAGCAAAGCATGGCAATCTGGTATTCATATGACCTAAATGATTTACTTCATTAAGTTAATCACCTAGGTATCAAAGACGGACCCAACATTTTAGATGTAGAAATAAGTTTAAAAAGAGGAGGAGAGGAGGAGAATGAGATGAAGCAAAAATCACTTGGGTAGAAGATATGCAATCCAAAAGTAACTCCAGAGGCCTTATTGTCCCATTTATTCGTGGTTGAGCATATCCCTACAATTTAAAATTATGATGGAAGAGGATGTTGTATGTTTAAGGGAACTCTGTCCTGTAAATGCTTATGGATCGGTCCCTCTTTGCATTGCAGTCCCTCTGTCGTGAAATCAAGCAGCGACGTCGCGGAGTGGCCTCCATCCTGCGTTTATGCCAACATCTTCTGGATGACCGGGACACCTGCAACCTAAACGCAGACCACCAGCCCATGCAGCTGATCATTGTGAATCTTGAAAGAAGGTGGGAAGCCATTGTCATGCAAGCCGTCCAGTGGCAAACACGGCTGCAAAAGAAGATGGGAAAGGAATCTGTGAGTGATAGTTTCTTTTTAAATTGTGATGCTCTCTCATTTTTCTCAGACAAACATTCTTTCAGGACTTGGAAAATATGTTCCTCTTAACAGTGGTTTTGCTAACTAAAGGAATAGTTATCTCCAACCTCTAAAAGAAACTCCATTTATCATAACACAGAGATTCATTTGCCTACTAGTAAGATGAATTTTAGTCTCATTGTCTTTTAGAGAAATCATATGGAGACTTCACTTAACTTTACCAAACTAAGCCATTAATTCTTTCAATCATTCCTTCACCAACAACATTGCTAATCATACAACACACCATGAAGGTTTTGCTAGGAGACAGCTTACCACTCGCAGAGCTTATAGAGCTGTGTGTGTGCTCTACAGACAAGGCAGGGAAGTAAAGTGTGCCACTTGCCTTTGCTTTCCATGATAGGAATTCACCCTGTCCATGTGTAAAACAGTCTCCATTGTTCCTGCTTAGAGCTCCTTCAAATAGAGATGGTTTGCTGAGAACTAGCAAGTTTCCTCTGAGAGTTTTAATGCAGTGCTCAAGGCAGAGGTGTGGACTGCTTTCAAGAATTTTCCAAATTGACTGTAAACTCAGGCTATTGCTAGATGAAGGAAAAATAAATAACTAGAGTTGTTTTATTATAATATGAAATACACACTTATCCAGAAAACCTTCATATCCTTAAGGGAAAGGATTTATAGATGAAAAGATTACATTCCCCAAAGTACCTTGAAGTTAGTGTCTGTTAGTTCAAGGCCTAATTCTCATGTTTGACTCACATAAGTGAAATACACAGATATATACGTATATAGATACAATGGAAAGTTTTTCTTGTATATTTATATCATCAGTTTTATGTTTTCAGAGTCCAAGATTCAAAATTGAAAAATCAAATATTGCCACTGAATCAAATATTGCCACTGAAAAACAGTCTTCTATGAATTCTAATTTTAACAAAGCCTTAATATTTGCTATCTGATGTGTTTGTCATTGGGATCTGGGAACAGGAGGGAAAGTGAATCAGTAAGCCTTCTCACTCTTTTTGCAACTATAGTTACATTGAATCTAGGGGATGATTTTATCATTAATAGTTCACTTCAATTGTTTTGCGCTGAAGTTGCTAAATTTCTTAAGACGTCCAAGTTATTACCAGCAATCAGATTCTATATAATTGGATGTCTTTTCTTAAAATGACCTGTCTGTTGTGAAAGTATTTAGTTAGAGTTCTTTCTTTTCTTTCTTCCTTTTTTGTAAAAGAGGTTATTTTTTATCTATAGTTTGAAACATCTAAGCATAGTAGTAACCATAATAAAGTTTACATAAAAACCAATTGCCCCTGGAAAAGCTCTAATATTAGAAGCATTCAGGCTGCTTTGGAGGAGACAGAACTGTTTCTTTGGAGATTGACTTGAAATCATATGATCATGGGTGCAGGAGTGGACCTCTGCAGACTAGCTGTGGACATTTTAATCCTACTTCTGTGGTATAGGTAAGCTTTAGTTTTGAAATATTGGCTGCTTTTTAGAGGCTCAAGCTACTACAGAGAGATAGATAAACATTACAGGGGGACCAAATCTCCCCTTTTCTGTAGGTTGGAAGCTGGATGTGTAGGTTTTCTGGAATCTTGAGGTAGTAAATAAATTCCTCTGTGCTAAACAAGTTGACAGTCCCTCGAGGAAGGGAGAGAAGAATAGCAAGTGGCACTAATGTCAACAATGTAGTGAATACCATGTACCTCAGAATGTTGGAACTATTTCTGACTTCTGATCTCTGTTGGTTGGGTAAAGAGTCCAGGTTGCTTTGTTGAGCAAGCAAGTATTTCAGCTATGTGGAGGCTGCCCTTGAAGAGACTCGGAAGCCTCCAAGTGGTCTGTTTCTTTCTCCTCCTGTGTCACTGCGCAATGCCGTCCTCTACTGTGCACAGGAACGTTCAGTGCTGTATTTCCAGGGTCTAGGGCATACCCACATATAGTAGATTTTAATAGACATTTGCTAAATAAATGAACACACTCTTTTATTTCATAATTTTCTTTCATTCTGGCATTTGGTCTAGAGTTACTATATTAATTCTCAGTGTTCATATTCTCAAAATAATGGCTTTGAGTATGATGTTCCTATTTGAGTATTTCACTTTCATGAGATCACCAAGCAGATGACTTTTAACCTTTGTTCTTGAAGGTAGGGTCAGTTTTTCTAGGTTCTAAGATATGATGTGAAGTCCCCCATGGTATTCTCTTTTCTTCAAGTTATCTCTGAAGGAAATTCTCTATGAGGTATTGAATGAAGTCATTCTGAAAGTGTAGGCTAGGTTCTGGCACTTAGAATTAGAGGCCCTAACTCTGTGTCTGTATTGTAGAATTTTCTTAATCAGTCATTTTGGAAATAGCTTGTATAAGAGATGCCACCTAATCATCTGTCCAGTACTCGTTTTTCATGTCACTTCTATTTGTGTGATAATTTAATTACTGTTGGTCTTCTCCACTAGTCTGAAGAAAACAGCCACATTTCAGTTTCTCCTCACCTTTACATTCCTAAAAACCCCACACAGCGTGTAGGACTTAACAGGTACTCTAGTATTTGTTAAACAAATGAATTTTCTCTAAGTGATACTCAATAATAACCAGTGTTAGAGATTCATAGGTAAGCAAGACATCTTCCTTCTCCAAAAAATATGTAGTTAATGCAAATATACAAAGAACAATAATGCTAGGTCTCTGGAGAGAATTACTGGCTTCAAGTTTAGAATTAATATTGAAAAAATATGGAAAATCTTTCCTTAATATTAAAAAAAATCAGATAAAAGTAAAAATATCAATTAAGTAAGCTTCTCTAATTCTCCTAACTAGGTAAACAGTTCTCTCTCTCTCGTTTTAACTGGAAGAAAGCAAGGGATCTTTTATTAAGTTCTGGGAGTTAAAATAGACAAAACTCAAAATCATCTTTCTCATTTATCATCGAGATTTGAAATTACATAATTATTTGACCAACTCCACTTTGTTCTTTCTACATTCAAGCTCTTTTCACAGACTTACTTTGGATTATTTTGTGTTACTTATAAAAATAATCTCCGTGTATACTTTTTATACTGTAATACTAATTTTCATTTAAATCATATGTTTTTATTTATCATCTCCTCCTTTTTTTCTTTATGAACTAAAGAAGCTTGAATTTTGTTGCTTTGACTTCTTTATATGATTAAGGCTTTACATTTTGGTCAACAGTACCATCTGCCTGTATTACCTTAGGGTATCCCATTTTCCAAAATATTGTTCTGAATTTGTGATGTATTTATTGTAGAGGTCTAAGAGTTTTATTATTTGAACAGTTTGAATTTGACTTCCTACAACAGATACAAATTAAAATATATGGATAATCCATGAAAACAATACAAATCCATATCAGTATAAATCTACTCAGAATAATCTATAATAATTTACAAATCCAGTCAGAATAATCTTTAGCAATGGGAAGATAACTCTTTTAGTTCAGTCACTCAGTCATGTCTGACTCTTTGAAACCCCATGGATTACAGCATGCTAGGTTTCCCTGTACAACATNATGAGATAATCCATGAAAATAATACAAATCCATATCAGTATAAATCTACTCAGAATAATCTATAATAATTTACAAATCCAGTCAGAATAATCTTTAGCAATGGGAAGATAACTCTTTTAGTTCAGTCACTCAGTCATGTCTGACTCTTTGAAACCCCATGGATTACAGCATGCTAGGTTTCCCTGTACAACATCAACTCCCAGAGTTCACTCAAGACAAGTCCATCAAGTCAGTGATGCCATCCAACCATCTCATCCTCTGTCGTCCCCTTCTCCTCTGCCTTCAATCTTTTCCAGCATCAGAATCTTTCCCAATGAGTCAGTTATTTGCATCAGGTGGCCAAAGTATTGGGGTTTCAGCTTCAGCATCAGTTAAAAGCTACCAGCATACATGTTTATTCCTTTGGCTATTTCATGTTGATGTATGGCAGAAATCAAACCAATGTTGTAAAGCAATTACCCTTCAATTAAAAATAAATAAATTCTTTAAAAAAGCTACCAGCATACAAAGAAGAAGTAAAATATATTTGATAATGAGGAGAAAAATTCAATCAATAGAAGCAGATACAGAAATGACAAATTATAGAGTTAATAAAGAACATTAAAAGTTATTTTACTTGCATTACATATGTTCAAGGAACTAGAAAATATGTGAGCTTATTAAGTAGAGACATTGAAAATATCTGTACAAAATCAAACTTCTACAGATGAAAAGTATAATAACTGAGATGAAAAATACACTGGATAGTATTAGCAACCAATTAGACATTGCACAAGCAACAATTTATAAATCTGAAAACATAACAATAGAAACTGTCAAAAATGAAACAGACAGGAAAAAAGCCAAAAAGATAGCATAAGTGAGCTGTGAGATAACTTCAGGCAGGTTAGTATGTATCTAATGGAATCATTAAATTCAAAAAAATTGAAATCATTTCAAGCATCTTTTCTGATCACAATGTGGTATTATTAGATGACAATTATAGGAAAAAAATACTAAAAATACAAATATATGGAGGCTAAACAACACTCTTCTGAATAACCATCAAATCACAGAAGACATCAAAGGAAATAAAAATGTGCATAGAAACAAATGAAAATGAAAACATGACAACCTATGGGATTCAGTAAAAGCAGTGCTAAGCGAAAGGCTTATAGCAATACAAGCTTACCTCAAGAAACAAGAGAAAAATCAAATAAGTAACCTAACTTTGCCCCTAAAGCAATTAGAAAAAGAAGAAATGAAGAACCCCAGGGTGAGTAGAAGAAAAAAAATTCATAAAAATTAGGGCAGAAATAAATGAAAAAGAAACAAAGAAGACTATAGCAAAAATCAACAAAACTAAAAGCTGATTCTTTGAGAAGATAAATAAAATAGACAAACCATTAGCCAGATTCATCAGGAAAAAAAGGGAGAAGAATCAAATCAACAAAATTAGAAAGGAAAATGAAGAAATCACAACAGAAAACACGGAAATACAAAGGATCATAAGAGACTACTATCAGCAACTACATGCCAATGAAATGGACAACTTGGAAAAAATGGACGGATTCTTAAAAAAGTATAACCTTCCAAAACTGAACCAGGATGAAATAGAAAATCTTAACAGATTCATCACAAGCACAGAAATCCAAACTGTAATTAAAAAAATCTTCCAGCAATCAAAAGCCCAGGACCAGATGGCTTCACAGGCTAATTCTAAAAAAATTTAGAGATGTGCTAACACCTATCCTACTCAAACTCTTCCAGAAAATTGCAGAGGAAGGTAAACTCCCAAACTCTTTCTATGAGACCACCATCACTCTAATACCAAAACCAGAAAAAGATACCACCAAAAAAGAAAACAGACCAATGTCACTGATGAACATAGAAGCAAAAATCCTCAATAAAATTGTAGCAAACAGAATCCAACAGCATATTAAAAAGATCATACATCATAACCAAGTGGGCTTTATCCCAGGGATGCAAGGATTCTTCAATATTCTCAAATCAATCGATGTGATATACCACAGTAACAAATTGAAAGATAAAAACCATATGATTATCTCAATAGATGCAGAGAAAGCCTTCGACAAAATTCAACACTCGTTTATGATACAAATTCTCCAGAAAGCAGGCATAGAAGAAACATACCTCAACCTAATAAAAGCCATATATGATAAACCCACAGCAAACATTATCCTTAATGGTGAAAAATTGAAAGCATTTCCCCTACAGTCAGGAACAAGACAAGGGTGCCCACTCTCAACACCACTATTCAACATAGTTTTGGAAATTTTAGCCACAGCAATCAGAGAAGAAAAAGAAATAAAAGGAATTCAGATTGAAAAAGAAGAAGTAAAACTCTCAGTGTTTGCACATGACATGATCCTCTAAACAGAAAACCCTAAAGACTCCACCAGAAAATTACAAGAGCTAGTCAATGAATATAGTAAAGTTGCAGGATATAAAATTAATACACAGAAATCCCTACATTCCTATACACTAACAATGAGAAAACAGAAAGAGAAATTAAGGAAACAATCCCACCCACCATTGTGACAAAAAGAATAAAATACTTAGGAATAAATCTACCTAAAGAAACAAAAGACCTATATATAAAAAACTATTAAAAACTGATGAAAGAAATCAAAGAGAGCACAAATAGATAGAGAAATATACCATGTTCATGGATCAGAAGAATCAATATAGTAAAAATGAATATACTACCAGAAGCAATCTATAGATTCAGTGGAATCCTTCTCAGGCTACCAATGGTATTTTTCACAGAACTAGAACAAATAATTTCACAATTTGTATGGAATTACAAAAACACCTCGAATAGCCAAAGCAGTCTTGAGAAAGAAGAATGGAACTGGAGGAATCAACCTGC
>SJYA01002821.1:1817727-1828495 GCA_006410615.1 Neotragus moschatus
CAGAGATAAATCCACACACCTATGGACACCTTATCTTTGACAAAGAGGGAAAGAATATACAATGGAGAAAAGACAATCTCTTTAACAAGTGGTGCTGGTAAAACTGGTCAACCACCTGTAGAAGAATGAAACTAGAACACTTTCTAACACCACACACAAACATAAACTCAAATTGGATTAAAGATTTAAGACCAGAAACTATAAAACTCCTAGTGGAGAACATAGGCAAAACACTCTCTGACATAAATCACAGCAGGATCCTCTATGACCCACCTACCAGAGTAATGGAAATAAAATAAAAAATAAACAAATGGGACCTAATTAAACTTAAAGGCTTTTGAACAATGAAATAAACTATAAGTAAGGTGAAAAGGCAGCCTTCAGAATGGGAGAAAATAATAGCAAATGAAGTAACTGACAAAGAATCTCAATAATATACAAGCAGCTCATGCAGCATAATACCAGAAAAATAAACAACCCAACCAAAAAATGGGCCAAAGAACTAAACAGACATTTCCTCAAAGAAGACATACAGATGGCTAACAAACACATGAAAAGAGGCTCAACATCACTCATTATCAGAGAAATGAAAATCAAAACCACAAATAGGTACCATCTCATGCCAGTCAGAATGGCTGCTATCAAAAAGACTACAAACAATAAGTGTTGGAAAAGGTGTGGAGAAAAGGGAACCCTCTAGCACTGTTGGTGGGAATGCAAACTAGTACAGCCACTATGGAGAACAGTGTGGAGATTCCTTAAAAAAATTGGAAATAGAACTGCCATACGACCCAGCAATCCCACTACTGGGCATACACACGAAGGAAAGCAGAATTGAAAAAGAAATGTGTACCCCAATATTCTTCACAGCACTGTTTACAATATCTAGAGCATGGAAGTAACCTAGATGTCCATTGGCAAATGAATGGATAAGAAAGTTATGGTAGATATACACAATAGAATATTACTCAGCTATTAAAAAGAACCCACTTGAATCAGTTCTAATGAGGTGGATGAAACTGAAGCCTATTTTACAGAGTGAAGTAAATCAGAAAGAAAGACACCAATATAGTATATTAACACATATATATGGAATTTAGAAAGATGGTAATGATGACCTTATATGTGAAACAGCAAAAGAGACACAGATAAAAAGAACAGACTTTTGGACTCTGAGGGAGAAGGCAAGGGTGGGATGATTTGAGCTAATAGCATTGAAACCTGTATATTACCATATGTGAAATAGATGATCAGTCCAAGTTCGATGTATAAAACAAGGCACTCAAAGCTGGTGCACTTAGACAACCCAGAGGGATGGGATGAGGAGGGAGGTGGGAGGGGGTTTTGGATGGGGGACACATGCACACCGTGGCTGATTCATGTCAATGTATGGCAAAAATCACCACAATATTGTATAGTAATTAGCCTCCAATTAAAATGAATTAATTAATTTAAAAAAACGACAGAAGGGCAAACAATTTTTAAAGAAATAATGACCAGAATTTTCCAAATTTGATGAAAACTATAAACCCACAGATCCAGAATGTCAACAAACTCTAACCCCAGGAAACTTGAAAAAGACTACAACAGTGATAAGAAAAATATCTTCAAAGTATCTGGCATGGTGAGTGGGGAATACATTATATACAGAAGCATAATAAGAAAGAGTATTGCATACATTTTTCAGAAATAATTAAAGTCAGAAGACAGTGGAACAACATTTTTAAAGTATTGGAAGAAAATAACCCAGAATTTCACACAGAAAATGCTCTTTTAAAAGTAAGACAAAAATAGTTTTCAGCTACCAAAACTTAAAAAAAAATCATCATCAAAAAACAATCAGCAGAACTGCCAGAAATGTTAAAGGAAATCCTTTCACGAGAAAAGAAAATGGTATCAGTAGAAGCCTGAGTTACAGAAAGAAACAAAAAACACTGGAAACATTTACTGTGTGGGTTAATATGAAATTTATTTCATCTTATTTAAATTTCTTTAAATGATAATAGGTTGTTGAAAGCAAGTGAACTCTGAGAGTTGATGATAGACAGGGAGGCCTGGCATGCTGCAATTCATGGGGTCGCAAAGAGTCGGACATGATTGAGCAACTGAACTGAACTGAAGGGATTAATATAAGACATGTAGAAGTAAAATATATAACAAAAATATCACAANATGATAATAGGTTGTTGAAAGCAAGTGAACTCTGAGAGTTGATGATAGACAGGGAGGCCTGGCATGCTGCAATTCATGGGGTCGCAAAGAGTCGGACATGATTGAGCAACTGAACTGAACTGAAGGGATTAATATAAGACATGTAGAAGTAAAATATATAACAAAAATATCACAAAGTCTAGGAAATGGAATTATACTTTTGTATGTATGGTTCTTTGTTTTTTTAATTTTAATTTTTTTTTCATCTCAGGTGTACATGAGTTCCCCATCTTGAACCCCCCCCCCNATGGCTCCTCCTGGCTGCCGCCCCTGTCCTCGGATGCGGGGTGGTTCCTCTCGGCCGCGCTTAGTGAGCCGGCTCTGCAGCGCCTGCGCTTAGTGAGCCTGCCTGTATGTATGGTTCTTATATCAAGTGTAGTGGTACAGAATCACTTAAGTATAGACAAAATATATACTCTGACTCTTTAAAAACAGAAGGGGCTATAAGAAATAGGTCAAAAAAGGAAAGGAAATCATTTTTTAAAATCTCACACAATGCAGAGAAAGAGGAGAACTGGGAGTGAAGAATAGATATAATTGATGAAAAATTGAACCAACTGCATCAATATTTTTGTTAAATATAAATGGATTAAAGACCTCAATTAAAAGGCAATAATTTCTAGTTTGCATAAAAAATCAAGACTGAACTATATGATTCCATTTTAAGTATAAAGAAAAGTCAAGTTAAAAGTAAAATGATGGAAAAATATATATTAAACTAATACAATTAAAAGAGAGTTGGAGTGTCTACATTAATATTAAAACAATTAGAGTTCAAAGCAAATAATATTACAAGGTATAAAGAAAGATATTTCTTAATAATAAATATGTTAATTAATCAAGAGAACATGCCATTCATTACTAAATATTTGTGCTCTAGGAACAAAACTTACAAATTCATAAATCCAAACTGACAGTTACAAGAAGGTAAGAATATACAATTTGGGGCAGAGAGTCCAATACTTTTCTCAATAATTGTTAGCACAAGTAGATGGAAAATCAGTAAGAATATAAAAAACTTGAATCATACCATAAATCAATTTGACCCAATTGACATTTAAAACATTCCATCCAATAATAGAATATACACTCTTTTCAAGTGTACATAGGACATCTACCAAAATTGACTCTCTTCTGAGCTGTGGACAAGTCTCTGATTTTACAAATCCTTATTATGTCCTATTCTTGGACTATAATGGAATTAATTTAGAGATAAATATTAGAAATATATTGGAGAAATCCTGAAATATTTGGAAACTAAATGCAAACTTATATATAATTCCTAAAACAAAGAAAAATGAAAAAGGGAAATTAGAGATTATTTTGAACTGAATGAAAATAAAAACAATAAAATTTGTACCAACCAAAATGTGCCACCAAAATAATAACCTTAATTTTCACCTTATGCAACTAGAGGAAGGCAGATTAAACACAAAGTAGAAGAATGGAAATAATAAAGTTTCAAGGAGAAATCACTGAAATTAAAAACAGAAAAAAAAATAGAAAAAGTTTATGAGAAAAAAAATTTAGATCAATGAAACTAATAAAGATCTAGAAGACTGAACAGGGACAGAAGAGAAAAAAATATCAATATCAGAAATAAGAGAAATCACTTCAGATTCTACTAATGTTGAATGAATATAAAGGAAATGCTATGAATAATTTTCTAACATTAAATTCAATTATTTAGATAAAATATTCAAATTCCTTAAAGGTGCCAACTGTCGACATTTACTCAGAATGAAATATACAACCTGAATAGTTCCATATCTGCTACATGACCATTAGTTTAAAATCTTATAAGAGAATTCCAGGCCTTGATAGCTTTATGAGTAAATTCTCCCAAATAGAGAAATAAGAAATTGTACTAATTTTGTGCAAAATCTTCCAGATAATTGAACAGGAAGAAATACTTCCCAATTCAGCATTAGTCAAAGATATTACAAGAAAACTACTGACCAATATCTCTCATGAATATAGAAAAGATATTAAAATTTTATAAAATGATCAAGAATATATAAAGTAGATAACACATTATGACTATGTGGGTTATAGAAATGCACAAGTAGTTTAACATACGACAAAGATCAATGTAATTCACCATAATCAAATAGAAAGGAAAACTATATCCCAATGGGTGCAGAAAAAGCATTTGCCAAAATCCAACATTCCTCCTGATATTAGCTCAGAATCCTAAGACTAAAGTAGGAGCTTCCTAGGCTTAATAAAGGGCATATACAGTAATTTACAACTGACATCATACTTAAAGGTAAAACACTGAATGCTTTTCTTCTAACATGGTAAGGATGTCCATTTTCACCCACTTCTGTACACTATTGCACTGAAATTTTAGCAAGTGCAATAAAGCAAGAAAAAGGAATTAAAGACCTGCTGCTTGGAAATTAAGGAGCAAATGTATTCATAAATTCTATGGTCATCTATGTAGAAAATGCTATAGAATCCCCTGAAATATCTAGAACTAGCAAAGAATATAAGAAGGCTGTAGGATACAAGATCAATATACTAATATCAGTTGTGTTTTTGTACTATTAATTAACAATCAAATTGAAGTTGAAATCAATATCACTTATAATAGCAGCAAAAATACAAAAGGCTTAGGCATATATCTAAGAAAAATATGGAAAACTGATACTCTGAAAACAAAATATTAAATGAGTGATTAAAACTATACTATATATGCTATACTGTATTCATGGATCAGAAAAGGCACAGTATTATTTCTTAATCTTTTCAAAAATTTTATTGGAGTATAGTTGATTTGCAGTGCATATTAGTTAGATTATTTTTTCCTAAGGGTTATTGCAGAATAATTAGTAGAGATCCATGGGCTCTAAAGTAGATCCTTTTCGGTTATCTGACTTTTATATAGTAGTTTGTGTATATTCATTCCAAGTTCCTAATTTATCCCTCTCCCAACATGTTTCCTCTCTGGTAAGCACAAGTTTGTTTTTAATATCTGCAAGGCTGTTTCTGTCTTATAAATAATTTCATTTGTATCATTTTTAATATTAGATTCCACATATGAGATATCATATGATATTTGTCTTTGTCTTAATTCTCTTAATATGATGATCTCTAAGGCCTTCCATATGGCATTATTTCATTCTTTTTATGGGTGAGTAATATTCCATTGTGTGTGTGTGTGTATGTGTGTGTGTGTGTGTGTATACATATATATACCACTTCTTCTTATCCATTAATCTTTTGATGGATATTTAGGTTGCTTCCATCTTGGCTATGGTAAATAATGCTGCTCTGAACATTGGAGTGCATGTATCTTCTTGAATTACAGTTTCTTTGGGATATAATTTCTTGCCATTTTTTACCCCATAACTATTTTGGTTGGTTATCACATCATCCTGTAGTATTGATTTATAGTCTTATTTTTTCTTGTCATTATAATCTGTCTATAGTTCTTTTTTTATTGAATATAAGAATCATATAAACAAATGACAGCATAGTTTTTATTAATGTACTATTTTCTATTAGTTGATCAGTCTTAAGAATTTTTTGCATACTATATTAAAGATCTAAAGACTCAAGCTTGAATTTAATTAGAGAATTATATTTGGAAGAAAACCCAGTGCTGGCTCTTATATTTTAAAAAAGAATAAGATGTGTTTTCATAGGAAGAAATAGAATTAAGTATTTGGATTATTTGGAAAAAATAAACCAAACAATGAGAAAAAACTGAATTAAAAAAAAGAAAGGCTTGAGAAGGTAAAATATGCTTTGAAAATTTTGAATAATGAAGTTCTGATTTTGGCATATATTATGAATGAAATGCTTTGGATAAAGTCATCATATATCAACACTCAACATTTTTTACTCTAAAAGTACTTTTAAAAGTAACAGAATGAGTTTTATGCAAAATTCTTTTGAGTTTGCTGTTGAATCCAAAGAGAAGAATGAAGGGGAAAATGACCCGACATTTAATTTATGCCTGAGGCTTAAATGGAAAAGTATTTTCAAAGTGTTGCAAACATAAGGCTCTTTGGGTGTTAATTTGGAAATAAAGCTTGGGATTCTGTCATAAATATATGTGTTCTGCCAGTTTTTAAGATATCTTGGTATAGTCCCAGTACTCCCTTTCCCAGTCAGTTTCTTCTGTCATCTGCAGCATATGGATAGAGACTGTACCTATTTCAAAATACTCAAAATAAATCAAGACATAAACTGATAACTAAAAAGGACAAAAGATATTCCTTGGTTCTCAGAAATCTGAGAATGTGATTTTTTTAAAAAAGAAAACCTGGTGAAGATGCAAGTATCATTCTCAGTAAATGAAACTAGTTTGACAAAGTGTCAAATTGTATGTATTGATGATGTTCCCAAATAATGTTCTAATTCATGCCTAGATTTTTGTGGAGAAATGTCCAAGAATCAATCATAGTAACTGAGAACACCACTGGCATTGAATAGGTAGATGTGGGGTGACAACGGCACAGCATAGAACAATCTATGGCTTGTCTCAAGCACAGTAGTGTCCCGATAGGAAATACTAAAGGCTGTAACCATTTCAGATGCTCTTACCATCCCATTCACACTGGGGACAGATCTCTGTAAAATATTATTGATATTATGTTTATATTTATGTCTATGAAGTATTCAGTATAGCTCTGCTTTTTTGTTGTTGTTTAGTCGCTAAGTCAGAGAAGGCAATGACACCCCACTCCAGTACTCTTGCCTGGAAAATCCAATGGACAGAGGAGCCCGGTAGGCTGCAATCCATGGGGTTGCTATAAGTCGAACACAACTGAGCGACTTCACTTTCACTTTTCACTTTCATGCATTGGAGAAGGAAATGGCAACCCACTCCAGTGTTCTTGCCTGGAGAATCCCAGGGACGGTGGAGCCTGGTGAGCTGCCGTCTATGGGGTCGCACACAATTGGACATGACTGACGTGACGCAACAGCAGCAGCAGCAGTCGCTAAGTTGTGTCTGACTCTTTTGTGACCACATGGACTGTAGCCCACCAGATTCCACTGCCCATGGGATTTCCCAGGCAAGAATACTGGAGTGGGTTATCATTTCCTTCTCCATGGGATCTTCCCAACCCAAGGATGGAAGCTGCATCTCCTGTACTGCAGGCAGATTTTTTTTTTTTTTTTTTTTTACCACTGAGCCCCTGGGGAAGTCCTATAGTTCTGCTTAGCCCTTTTCAAAATGAAGTGAACCCAAACTTATATCTAAAGAGGAAGCAAACTTTTGTTTTTCTATCTCAGTTTCCTCCCCTGTCTAACTCATCCTATAAGGTCTCTGAATGATCCCATCACTATTTTCTTAGCTAGAAGAAGTAGTCATCAATAGCAAATAAATCATCCTTGCTTGCAAACAAACATTTTAGAAAGAAATATAATCTGGATTCTTTTGAAATACCTTTATTTTAGCAAGGGTACCTTTAAGTCCTTAGTGAATTTAGAGTTTTAAGTTTTTGTTCTTCACAAAATATATTTTTCCTTTTGCCCTGTTGCTCCAGAGCTCTAGCATTGAAAAAAACAGAACCTTGTGTTCAGAGAACCCTGCATATTTATTGGCCTTGAAAGTATGCAACACATCTAGCCACATAATTGAAAATAATAAGGCCACGATAAATGGGATGGCCCCAGGGTAAAACACCCAAGGGATTCAATTGGTGTCACTTTGCATCAATGTCCATGCATCATGGTAATTGAGGTAACATAACCAATTACCACATTTTAATTAGAGTTCTAAGAACTTGAGAAAATTTGCAGTGATGAGACAGCTCACTTTAAAAAAGAGAAAAAGCAAAGAAAGATAGGAAAAATGAAAGAAAATGGGGGCAAATCCTACATATTTTGTTACTGAAGCTGCTTTCTTAGAAGCAGAGGTTACATAAAATGAAGTTTTGAGAGTCTTCTTTATATGTGAAGCTTTTTCTATCTCTCCACCTTAGTATTTGGTGATGCATTTTGAGATACTAAGTATTTTAAAATGCTGTCTTGTGACTAAACTAATAGCATTCTCACCCTATTATGACTGATGATTTTAGAAATTTATGCCCAAAGAAATTATCTAGAATATGCCTTGGCTTATAATTTCATTTCCCACTGAATTGTTTCTCACCATCATAACTTAGGNTTTTCTATCTCTCCATCTTAGTATTTGGTGATGCATTTTGAGATACTAAGTATTTTAAAATGCTGTCTTGTGACTAAACTAATAGCATTCTCACCCTATTATGACTGATGATTTTAGAAATTTATGCCCAAAGAAATTATCTAGAATATGCCTTGGCTTATAATTTCATTTCCCACTGAATTGTTTCTCACCATCATAACTTAGGGATTCACTCTAAGTTTTAAGTCAGTATCTGAACACAGTGACACATTATTAAATCATATTTCTCTGGCTCTGGTTGCTAAACAAAAATAGGCCTAGATTCCACTCCCCCATCTGTACCCCACTCAAAAAATTAAAAGCAGAAAGAATTGCTGCATTTAGAAAATAATTTTGACTTGTGGCAATTATTTTTATAAGGGTAGAGTTTAAGTGAAAAACCTCCTGTAAAATTTTAGTGCTGCT
This sequence comes from Neotragus moschatus, assembly GCA_006410615.1. NCBI lineage: Eukaryota > Metazoa > Chordata > Mammalia > Artiodactyla > Bovidae > Neotragus > Neotragus moschatus. The sequence continues at coordinate 1,826,507 of SJYA01002821.1, forward strand.
ACATAATCAAGTAATTATGTAATTACTTATACTTAATTACTTACAAGAGAGATGGTTGTTAAAAAATCTTATACATGTCAAAAACAGCTTTCTTCTTTTAGAGTGTTTCTAGCCAAGCTTCAAATACCAAAAGGTCTTTTAAAAATCACTTCCAATAGATTTATTTTTCTTTCATAAATCCCTCACTATTATTCTTCAGTGTATGAAAGTGCATTATACACAGCTCGACACGCCCTCCCTCCTGTTTCCATTCATAATGACCAAAGAAAGGAAGGAAGGGAAGAGGGATGAGGGAGGGTGGAAAGGACAGGGAGAAAGGAAAGAAGGAAAGAAATGATTTTAAATTGCAGTTATGGTCTGATATTAAATATAAGATATATGTTCTTAATGTGAGGATGTCCAGTAGACAGAGTAAATTTTCAAGAAAAGCTGAAGAATTTTTGTTTCCTGGAGTATTTCATGCAAAGATGGGCTGGATAAAGGACAGAAATGGCATGGACCTAACAGAAGCAGAAGATATTAAGAAGAGGGGCAAGAATACACAGAAGAACTGTACAAAAAAGATCTTCACAACAAAGATAATCACGATGGTGNAAATAGATGTTTTTCTGGAACTCTCTTGCTTTTTCCATGATCCAGCGGAAGTTGGCAATTTGATCTCTGTTTCCTCTGCCTTTTCTAAATCCAGCTTGAACATCAGTAAGTTCACAAAGAGTTGGACATGACTGAGCAACTGAACTGACACTCCTTAGGATTATGTATCCTGCCTGAGGACAGACAGTCTCTGGATTTAACCTTCTGGCTAATCCTGTTATCTTAAAATGTAAATTATGGGAGTAGATCTGGTGAGGTCTTTACAATCTCCAGACAATCTTTTGATTCCTTCAGTTCAGTTCAGTCGCTCAGTCGTGTCCGACTCCTGTCGACCCCATGAATCGCAGCATGCCAGGCCTCCCTGTCCATCACCAACTCCCGGAGTTCACTCAGACTCACGCCCATCGAGTCAGTTTTTCCATCCAGCCATCTCATCCTCTGTCATCCCCTTCTCCTCCTGCCCCCAAGCCCTCCAAGCATCAGAGTCTTTTCCAAAGAGTCAATTCTTCGCATGAGGTGGCCAAAGTACTGGAGTTTCAGCTTCAGCATCATTCCTTCCAAAGAAATCCCAGGGCTGATCTCCTTCAAAATGGACTGGTTGGATCTCCTTGCAGTCCAAGGGACTCTCAAGAGTCTTCAGCACCACAGTTCAAAAGCATCAATTCTTTGGCACTCAGCTTTCTTCACAGTCCAACTTGCANTTCAGCTTCAGCATCATTCCTTCCAAAGAAATCCCAGGGCTGATCTCCTTCAAAATGGACTGGTTGGATCTCCTTGCAGTCCAAGGGACTCTCAAGAGTCTTCAGCACCACAGTTCAAAAGCATCAATTCTTTGGCACTCAGCTTTCTTCACAGTCCAACTTGCACATCCATACATGACCACTGGAAAAACCATAGTCTTGACTAACTAGATGGACCTTTGTTGGCAAAGTATTGTCTCTGCTTTTCAATATGTTATTTAGGTTGGTCTTAACTTTCCTTCCAAAGAGTAAGCATCTTTTAATTTCATGGCTGCAGTCACCATCTGCAGTGAATTTAGAGCCCAGAAAAATAAAGTCTGACACTATTTCCACTGTTTACCCATTTATTTGCCATGAAGTGATGGGACCAGATGCCGTGATCTTCGTTTTCTGAATGTTGAGCTTTAAGCCAACTTTTTCACTCTCCACTTCCACTTTCATCAAGAGGCTTTTGAGTTCCTCTTCACTTTCTGCCATAAGGGTGGTATCATCTGCATATCTGAGGTTATTGATATTTCTCCTGGCAATCTTGATTCCAGCTTGTGCTTCTTCCAGCCCAGCGTTTCTCATGATGTACTCTGCATAGAAATTAAATAAGCAGGGAGACAATATACAGCCTTGACATACTCCTTTTCCTACTTGGAACCAGTCTGTT
>SJYA01002821.1:1828935-1853374 GCA_006410615.1 Neotragus moschatus
TTTTTTTTTTTTAATTTTGATGGACATTTCATATGATTCCATTTTGTCTTCTCTTTTAGCATCTCAATTATATTTCTTCCTAAAAAATTTTAGTCACTGTCCTAGAGCTTACAGTATAAGCCTATCTTCAAATAACACTGTATTGTTTCACGTGCATAGTGCAGATAACTTACAACGGAATATTTTTAATTCTTCCTTCCCATCCCTATGACATTACTGTGAATCATTTAGATCTATTGAGAATAAAAATAAGTAAGATTTTATTTTACCTTCATTTATTCCTTCTCCAGCGCTTTTTCCTTCATACAGATCCAAGTTTCTTACCAATATAATTTTCCTTGTTCCCAAAGAGCTCATTTTAATGTTTCTTGAAAGACAGGTCTGCTGAAAATGAGTCCCCTGTTTTTGTCTAAGAAAACATTTACTTCTCCTTCACTTTTGAAGGAGAAATTTTGGGCTATAGAATTATATATTACTGATTTTTTTCTCTTGATAATTTGTATATTTTGTTACAATTTCTTCCTGCTTCCATGGTTTCTGATAAGAAGTCTGCTGTAATTCTTGTCATTGTTCCTCTATTGGTAACCTTTTCTTCCTGCTATGACTTCTTTCAAGATTGTCTTTGGTTTTCTGGAGTTTGAGTATGATATGCCTGTATGTGTGTGTGTATTTATTTATTGTATCCTGCTTCCTGGCTCATTATTTTGGTGTCTCGTTAATTTTGGAATATTCTCATGCATGTGTGCAGTCACGTCAGTCATGTCTGACTCTTTGTGATACTACGGACTGTAGCTCGGCAGGCTCGCCTGTCTATGGGATTCCCCAGGCAAGAATACTGGAGTGAGTTGCCATTTCCTTCTCTAGGGAATTTTCCCAGCCCAGGGATGGAGGCTGTGTCTCTTAAGTCTCCTGCATTGGCAAGCGGTTTCTTTACCACTAGTGCCATCTGGGAAGCCCCAGCGTATTCTCAGTTCAATTCAGTTCAGTTTCTCAGTCGTGTCCAACTCTTTGTGACCCCATGGACTGCAGCATGCCAGACCTCCCTGTCCATCACCAACTTCTGGAGTTTATTCAAACTCATGTCCATTGAGTTGGTGATGCCTTCCAACCATCATCCTCAGTCTCCCCTTCTCCTCCCGCCTTCAATCTTTTCTAGCACCAAAGTCTCTTACAATGAGTCAGCTCTTCGCATCAGGTGGCCAAAGTATTGGAGTTTCAGCTTCAATATTAGTTCTTCCAGTGACTATTCAGGACTGATTTCCTTTAGGATGGACGGGTTAGATCTCCTTGAGAGTCCAAGAGACTCTCAAGAGTTTTCTCCAACACCAGAGTTCAAAAGCATCAGTTATTTGGTGCTCAGCTTTCTGTATAGTCAACACTCACATCCACATGACTAATGGAAAAACCATAGCCTTGACTAGAGGGATCTTTGTTGGCAAAGTAATGTCTCTGCTTTTTAATATGCTATCTAGTTTCATCATAATTGCCATCCAAGGAGTAAACCTCTTTTTATTTCATGGCGGCAGTCACCATCTGCAGTGATTTTGGAGCCCCCCAAAATAAAATCTGTCACTGTTTCCACTGTTTTCCCATCTATTTGCCATGAAGTGCTTTAGTATGCTTATTTTTTTCCTTCCTACATCAGTCTGCCATTAATTCAGTCTTCATTGACCTGTCTCTCTACCTCCCCATGTATTTATGTTTTTCTCAACTAAGGAAACCTCTAATTATATTTATCTCATGTATAGCTGCCCTCCCATGTACCCCGAAGCAGTTAGAGATGTGTTAAAATATTGAAACCTTTTCCCTCCTGGCGTGGAAAGGAAGGTGGGATGGGGCCTGGAAGGAAACCTTGCCTTTTATTTGCCTTTTGGAGTGAGCGGTCTCTCGTTCCTTCTCAGTATGTAAGTTTATATCAGCATTTTCTATATGTCATATCTTGAAAAATATTGGAAAGCACTGGTTTAGAAATAATAGGTATTAAGGCTTAATACCAACCAGTTGATCATGAAGCAGTAGTCACATTTAAATTTTGGTTGAAGAGAAAACATTTAAGTGGAAATACCACTAGCGTCAAATAATTTTTTTACCGTACTATAGAAAGATCAGATTTACTCTAGTTTTCTTTTTTTTTTTTAATATGGCTAATATTTTAGGTCCATTGTTTCACTTGGCTTATGCTTATGACTTTTTAACTTATAAAAGACTAAGTTTGCTGACTATCAAAGAAAAGATTCTATGTTTAGTCATCCAAGGGGTTACAACTGAAATACCAATATTGAAAAGGCTACTTTTTGTGGAGAGGAGTATAGCAGTGCAAAATGATACATGCAGGCCCATGGGCCTGAAGTCAGGATAACTAAAGTTATTTTTATATAGATTAAGTATTTTCTTATAACCATAATACTATCAGTGTATCACTGCTGATTATGCAAGTTTTGGTTTCTGAATATTTAACCTATTTGCCAAGGTGGTTTGTTTTTGATTCCATTGGATCATGATTTTGGAAGGAGCTGGGCCTATAGGCAGGTAATCACCAACTGCTCCTTGAGTATCTGCTCTGTGCTCAGCACTGTTCTGAAATTTGCTTACACAGAAGTAGTTCAGGATATGGTCTTAAGTCTCAAGGAATTGGCAAGCTATATGAAGTGATATAGTAAGATAATATTGACATAGATGAGACAATAATTATTTTGAGCTGTGTTTGGCCTGAAAATGACAGTACCAATTAGAAAACTAAATACAAAGCTGCAAGTTTACTTGAGAGGTGAGTCTGTGCTCAGTTCACCTTTATTATCTGCTCAGTGATTGGGAACTATATGTAGTAAGTAAGTATTTAATGAACATTTGTTAAATAGATAAGCAAATGTTAATAGTAAATTGTGTGGTTCTGTCACTACAATAAGAATTAAATGAAAAAAAAAGAATTGAGAGGGAAATCACTGAGGGCTCAGTATTCAGAGAAATCTTTATAGAGGAGTTTAATACTGAATTTGGAGATACTTGGTAAGGGTACTAGAAACTGCATTCATTCATTCACTCATTCAAAAGAAAATTTATTGAATGCCTACTATGAACATAGACATGGTGACATAAGTGAGCAGCAAATATTCGTGAGGCATAGGGAAGATCACCTTTGGGGGACCGTTAAATTGCAGTCATTGTTATATGACCGAATGATTGAATGCCTTAAAAATCAGTCAAAATAATTTGAAGAGACAATAGCCACTGAAAGTTGTTTGTTTATTTATTTTAGTGAGAGGAGTAATGCAATGAAAGGATTTATTTTAGGAAGCGTGGTTCGAAAGTGGTGTGTAGGATTATCCTAAACATAGTGTTGTTTCTTCTGTTTTTAGAAAAGCCTAGGGATAGATTTTTTGTAGACTTTCATGGCAGTCCATGAAAATGTTTAATTGCCCTTTTAAAAACAAATCCTTCTGGTATATCTTACCTACTTTTTCTTATTGCAGTGTAATTCTGTTTTTTGAGTTTGGAGTTGTGAAAATAGAGAACTTTTTCCTTGTTCTAGTCTTAGTAACTTCCAAAATACAATAGAAAATAAGCTCCAATATAGCCTTTTCCTCACCTGGTAAAATAACTCCAACTCTCTTAACTGTTTTCAAATAATTTGTTTCTTTAATGAAGAACTTTCCTTGACTATTAAACTCTAATGATATCTAACAAGATTTTCTGACATGGCCCTGATTTCTCCTTTTGCTTCTACACTTAGCCAAGAGAGGTAGTTGTTGTTGTTCAGTTGCTCAGTCTTGTCCATCTCTTTACGAGCCCATGGACTGCAGCACACCACGCTTTCCTGTCCCCCACTATCTTCGGAATGTGCTTGCACACATGTCTGCTGAGTCTGTGATGCTATCTAACCACCTCATCCTCTGTCACCTCCTTCTCCTCTGCCCTCAATCTTTCCCAGCATCAGAGTCTTTTCTAGTGAGTTGTCTCTGTGAATCAGATGGCCAAAGCTGGTCCTTCAACAAGTCCTTCCAGTGAATATTAAGGGTTGATTTCTTTTAGGATTGATTGGTTTGATCTCCTTGCTGTCTAAGTGACTCTCAAGAGTCTTCTCCAGCACCACAGTTCAAAAGTATCAGTTCTTCAGTGCTCAGCTTTCTTTATAGTCCACCTCTCACATCCATACCTGACTACTGGAAAAACCATAGCTTTGACTAGATGGACTTTTGTTCGCAAAATAATATCTCTGCTTTTTAATATGCTGTCTAGGTTGGTCATAACTATCCTTCCTAGGAGTAAATGTCTTTTTATTTCATGGTGGCAGTCATCATCTGCAATGATTTTGGAGCCCCACAATATAAAGTCAGCCACTGTTTCCACTGTTTCCCCATCTATTTCCCATGAAGTGATGAGATTGGATGCCATGAAGTTCATTTTCTGAATGTTGAGCTTTAAGCCAACTTTTTCACTCTNCTCAGCTTTCTTTATAGTCCACCTCTCACATCCATACCTGACTACTGGAAAAACCATAGCTTTGACTAGATGGACTTTTGTTCGCAAAATAATATCTCTGCTTTTTAATATGCTGTCTAGGTTGGTCATAACTATCCTTCCTAGGAGTAAATGTCTTTTTATTTCATGGTGGCAGTCATCATCTGCAATGATTTTGGAGCCCCACAATATAAAGTCAGCCACTGTTTCCACTGTTTCCCCATCTATTTCCCATGAAGTGATGAGATTGGATGCCATGAAGTTCATTTTCTGAATGTTGAGCTTTAAGCCAACTTTTTCACTCCCCTCTTTCGCTTTCATCAAGAGGCTCTTTAGTTCTTCATATTCTGCCATAAGGGTGGTGTCATCTGCATATCTGAGGTTATTAACATTTCTCCTGGAAATCTTGATTCCAGCTGGTGCTTCCTCCAGCCCAGTATTTCTCATGATGTACTCTTACTCTGCATATAAGTTAAATAAGCAGGGTGACAATATACAGCCTTGACATACTCTTTTTTCTAATTTGGAACCAGTCTATTATTCCATGTCCAGTTCTAACTGTTGCTTCCTGATCTGCATATAGGTTTCTCAAGAGGCAGGTCAGGTGGTCTGGCATTCCCATCTCTCTCAGAATTTTCCACAGTTTATTGTGATCCACACAGTCAAAGGCTTTGGCATAATCAATAAAGCAGAAATAGATGTTTTTCTGGAACTCTCTTGCTTTTTCCATGATCCAGAGGATGTTGGCAATTTGATCTCTGGTTCCTCTGCCTTTTCTAAAACCAGCTTGAACATCTGGAAGTTCACAGTTCACATATTATTGAAGCCTAGCTTGGAGAAGTTTGAGCATTACTTTGCTACTGTGTGAGATGAGTGCAATTGTGCCATAGTTTGAGCATTCTTTGGCATTGCCTTTCTTTGAGATTGGAATGAAAACTGACCTTTTCCAGTCCTGTGGCCACTGCTGAGTTTTCCAAATTTGCTGGCATATTGAGTGCAGCACTTTCACAGCATCATCTTTCAGGATTTGAAACAGCTCAACTGGAATTCCGTCACTTCCACTAGCTTTGTTCGTAGTGATGCTTTCTGATGCCCACTTGACTTCACATTCCAGGGTGTCTGGCTCTAGATGAGTGATCAGAGCATTGTGATTATCTTTGTTGTGAAGATCTTTTTTGTACAGTTCCTCTGTGTATTCTTGCCACCTCTTCTTAATATCTTCTGCTTCTGTTAGGTCCATACAATTTCTATCCTTTATCAAGCCCATCTTTGCATGAAATGTTCCATTGGTATCTCTAATTTTCTTGAAGAGATCTCTAGTCTTTCCCATTCTATTGTCTTCCTCTATTTCTTTGCATTGATCCCTGAGGAAGGCTTTCTTATCTGTCCTTGCTATTCTTTGGAACTCTGCATTCAAATGGGAATATCTTTCCTTTTCTCCTTTGCCTTTCGCTTCTCTTCCTTTCACAGCTATTTGTAAGGCCTCCTCAGAAAGCCATTTTGCTGTTTTGCATTTCTTATTCTTGGGGATGCTCTTGCTCCCGGTGTCCTGTACAATGTCATGAAAGCTCCTAGGATAATCCCATTTTAAAGCAGTTTTTGCCTGTGAGGTCAACCCTGTCCAATGCAGGATAAAGAATTTTTAATTTGGCGTTAGCTCAAATATTTTACGTTTTCTTTATTCCTCATCTTGTCACTATCATCATTTGTCAAGTGTTACTTTCTTAGCTCTTTATATAGCTCCTGTCATCTCCAAGGACTAGAAAAAGACTTACAGTAATAAATATCCAGAGCCATGTCCCTTCTTCCTTGTACTATTATACACCTAGATATGGATGTGAAAGGTCAACTAACATGCAGGAATAAGGACAAGTTAGCTGAGAACTTTAGGCAAGTTCTATCCACTGGATGGTGTTTCCTGATGGAGCTTTCATGAACCTAAATGGCCTTCTGAATCTCTCTAACCAAGGATTCCATTCATGGAACTTAAACTGTCAGAGAGCACGGTGCTCAACTAAAATTGTCAAGGGCAGGAAAAAGTCTAAATAGGAATTCAGATGTCTTTATATATTAAAGGTTGTTCTTTTCAAATCACTAATTCTCCTCATCCAGGCTGATGCACATTAAAATTGGCTTAACTCACACGACAAAAAGACAGAATATTAGGGGATCCAAAATAACCCACACCCTTCAGCTCTTTTCTTGTTTTACAGTCTGAAAGAACCCTCTTCAAATCAGGAAAAGAGTCCAATTTTCAAGAAGCGATTCCTCCATTTTTTTTTCTTTCTGAGTGGCACTCATACAGTAGCAGCAGCAAAATAAACAACGATGTGTTGGATTTTGTTTCTCTTTATCTATATGACATTTGTGTCATCACCGTAGCTCTAATCCATATTCAGGTCTTCATGTTTGGTGTGCAGTAATATGTAAATTATCTCGCCAGCTGCATGGAGCAGTGTTTGTTTATTCTATTTCTTTTGGCACTGCACGGAACTGAATTTCTGCCAAAATGGGGCTGCTTCAGGGAGCACTAATGCTCTGGGAGGAAGTTTTGAAAGGAAACGCACATCATAAGTCTTCACTCTGTGAAGCAGCAAAATCAAAACAAACTTTCTATTTACTAAAATATCAGTATTATGAATGTAAAATAATGTTTGTTAAAAATATAATGAGCATGCTGCCCATCTCCAGGATGCTTAGTATACGTGGGTTTTAGAAATGAGGACACAGTGCTGAGAAAGCTAGTGCATTTTTATTCTTGGTTAAAGAAGTAGGTGAAATGAAATAGAGACAACATCTAGGATTTTAAGGAGGAAAGAAATATTTTAACATGCATATTAATCTCTGGAAACACATGGCATTTACATGCATTTAAATGTGGACAGCTGTGGTGTTTAAGTGTTAAAAAATTTCATTAATGATGCATAGAGCTATCTACTTCTGTTGGCAGGCCTTTCAGTCTTCAATCTGACACTTCCTTTTTTATTCAGCAAGCTAATTTCCCCTCTTTTGTGAGGAGTAACTGTTTTCACACTACTGCTTACCCAGCAAGCCTCCTTATTGTTTCATGGTTAATTATCTTCTCCAGCTTCACCTTCCCAGCAAAGGAGGCAGGGCCCTGCCTCCCCAACACTAATGAAAGCTGGGTTTTACTGGTGCACTATGTAAATAAACGCAAGGTCTGATCAGACAACGTAATAAATGAGTTCCTAAAGTTTATGGAGTTGCAGCTCATCTAGTGGTTTTACTGAATAATAAGGGAAAATGATTAATTTCATGGGAGGAATGACTTTAATTTTGGAAAAAATAAAATAAAACCTTTGTTACCCATAATATAGAACCTACCAGCAGATAAACATAAGGGATCTCTGTGTATCTAGCTGTTCCTCACTCCTCCTAATAACAGTGATGACATCTGCCAAGAGAAAGTCTTGCATAGACTAGGCCTTTGAAAAATATTTTTGAGGTGATGCTGATAGTAAAGAACCTGCCTGCCAATGCAGGAGGCCTAAGAAAAGCAGGGTTCAATTCCCGGGTCAGGAAGATCCCCTGGAGGAGGGCATGGCAACTCACACCAGTATTCTTGCCTGGAGAATCCCATAGACAGAGGAGCCTGGCAGGCTACAGTCTATGGGGTCACACAGAGTAGGACATGAAGAAGCGACTTAGCACACAAACATGGAGGTCACCTGGCTTTATACTTCCCTGATTAGTTGTCATTTATTAAGAAAAAAAAGTAGCCACGCTTTATGTAATAAAAGTATGCCTCACTCTGCACTGACTATAAGCAAAGCAGAGATAACTTGCAAATGCTACCATTGTCGCTTGCTTGGAGTAGCAAATTAGGCAGGTCTGGCCTAGGTAATTAGCTCCACTGGCCATAATGCCTTGCCGCTATGGACTATAAGCTCAACACATTCTCTTAGCTGCCACTAGGGGCCCATATCTGAAGAGTTTAGGGTTTGAAATTATTTTTAGTTATTTTTTACATTGAAAAGAATTTTAAGAGATTAAGGTGACACTTGGCTTAAAGCTCAACATTCAGAAAACGAAGATCATGGCATTTGGTCCCATCACTTCATGGGCAATAGATGGGGAAGCAGTGGAAACAGTGTCAGACTTTATTTTTGGGGGCTCCCAAATCACTGCAGNACCAGGAAAGAAGCAGCTAAGCAAGACAAAAAACTTTTAGACAATAACCATTTAACTCCAGCCAAACACCAGAGAAAACACAGTAGTCCCAACACTGCTGCTGCTAAGTAGCTTCAGTCGTGTTCAACTCTGTGCGACCCCACAGACGGCAGCCCACCAGGCTCCCCCGTCCCTGGAATTCTCCAGCCAAGAACACTGGAGTGGGGCGCCATTTCCTTCTCCAAGTCCCAACACTACCATATGCCAAAGGTAGAATCCTCTCTAGGATGGAGTCAGGGACCAAGGAGTGGATCCAGAACTTCAACCCTGAAGTAGGTAAAGAAGGAACTGCAGTATCAGTGAAGACCACTTGCAGAGCGCAGACTGCCACCACATTATATCAATATAAATGGCACTTCTCTAAAACCTAAACCTGCAACCACCACAGGACCCAGCAATTGTACTCTCAGGCCAACTGCCAAACTGTTTTCCAGAGGGGTTGTACCTTTTACTGNAAGGAACTGCAGTATCAGTGAAGACCACTTGCAGAGCGCAGACTGCCACCACATTATATCAATATAAATGGCACTTCTCTAAAACCTAAACCTGCAACCACCACAGGACCCAGCAATTGTACTCTCAGGCCAACTGCCAAACTGTTTTCCAGAGGGGTTGTACCTTTTACTGTTAACTGTTTCTATGTCAATATTCTTGTTACATGGTTTTGCAAAATACTACTAGGGCATCGAAAAAGCAAGAGAGTTCCAGAAAAACNTTTTTTTTTTTTTTAATTTACGAAATTAATTCACATTTTGAGATCATTTTTCCTCTGAAATGAAATTTACATTTCTTTGATTTGGGAACCTTTGATTTGGGTTACAGTTTGAATTAAGGTGCTGACATTTAAAACTCTCAAGAGCCTCCTTCATGAGAACCCAGGACCAGAGCTTCTGTTCCAGTCAAGACTGAATTTTTATATCTAACCAGATCTCAGAAGCCTTAGTATTTTTCCCTTGAGATCTCAAAAAAGAAAATAACTCAGGGAGTCTACATTTTTAACATTTCTAAGTACTCTAGGAATCAGAAGTATAAAACCTCTTGGAAACTTACTTCAAAGACATTTACTACCTTCTAGGAAAATTCATCCTGAAATTTCAAGCAACTTTTCAAGCATCAAGCTTAACTTTTATACTCTCCATTCTTTGTTTATGTAGAATAGTATAGTTCTTGAACAGTATAGTTCAAGGGAGATATTCTAGCAATTGTGAGATTTCCCAGTTTTCCTTAAGTCTAAAAGAAGCTGTCTTTAGAGGAGCCTACTAAAACAGAACTGTAAATCTAATCTGTGTGGATCACAATAAACTGTGAAAAATTCTGAAAGAGATGGGAATACCAGACCACCTGACCTGCCTCTTGAGAAACCTATATGCAGGTCAGGAAGCAACAGTTAGAACTGGACATGGAACAACAGACTGGTTCCAAATAGGAAAAGGAATATGTCAAGGCTGTATATTGTGACCCTGCTTATTTAACTTATTATATGCAGAGTACATCATGAGAAACACTGGACTGAAAGAAGCACCAGCTGGAATCAAGATTGCCAGGAGAAATATCAATAACCTCAGATATGCAGATGATACCACCCTTATGGCAGAATATGAAGAACTAAAGAGCCTCTTGATGAAAGAGAAAGAGGAGAGTGAAAAAGTTGGCTTAAAGCTCAATATTCAGAAAACTAAGATCATGGCATCTGACCCCATCGCTTCATGGGAAATAGATGGGGAAACAGTGGAAACAGTGACTGACTTTATTTTGGGGGGCTCCAGAATCACTGCAGATGGTGATTGCAGCCATGAAATTAAGGCTCTTACTCCTTGGAAGGAAAGTTATGACCAACCTAGACAACATATTAAAAAGCAGAGTCATTACTTTGTCAACAAAGGTCCATCTGATCAAGGCTATGGTTTTTCCAGTAGTCATGTATGGATGTGAGAGTTGGACTATAAAGAAAGCTGAGTGCAGAAGAATTGATGCCTTTGAATTGCAGTGCTGGAGAAGACTCTTGAGAGTCCCTTCAAAGGATCTCTCCTGCAAGGAGATCCAACCAGTCCATCCTAAAGGAGATGTTCATGGGAAAGACTGATGTTGAAGTTGAAAGTCCAATACTTTGGCCACCTGATGCGAAGAGCTGACTCATTGGAAAAGACCCTGATGCTGGGAAAGATTGAGGGCAGGAGGAGAAGGGGACAACAGAGGATGAGATGGTTAGATGGCATCACCAACTCAATGGACATGAGTTTGGGTAAATTCTGGGAGTTGGTGATGAATAGGGAGGCCTGGCATGCTGCAGTTCATGAGGTTGCAAAGAGTCAGACACGACTGAGCAAATGAACTGAACTGAAATCAAATCAAATCAGATTTAGAAAGAAAAATTAACTCCTTTAAGAAAACAAATGATAACTGACCTTCCAGTTAATCATGTTGAAAAGCAAGAGATAAGTTTGGTTGTCTTAAGATGGAAAAGAGATTAAATGATATGTACCATTTTTAGTTATTTCAACTTTTTTTTTTAGTTTTTTTTTCTCCGAATGGTGAGTTGTAAACACAGTATTAGGATTCAGCAGAAACAAACAAAAGAAGACAACCAGTCCATTAAAAATAGGGATAACGCAGTGTTTGTTCTTAATGTGGACCTTTTGACAGTGAAAAGACCCAACATTCCCTCAACTAATATGTACTTCATAAAGGAAGCTTATCCTGGATGTGAGTGAACTCCGTTAGCTGATATTTGACTTTTCAGGCAGGCTTCAGCATGTTGGCAAAGCTCACTTTGTACAGGAAGCTATCTCAGGTTGTGTTCGTAGAATTCAGTCTGAAAGTTGGAAACTCCTGTGCTATGTCAGTAAACATTTGTTTACAGAAAACTGTTCACCCCTGTTTCACCACAAATATGCTTTATAAGTTTTTAAAAATTGTAGGTTTTATTAGTGGGAGATCCTTATCATAAAGGAAGGAAATAGACTGTACTTTTCACTAAGGTAAAGGTAAAGCAAAAATTATATCCCAAGGCACAAAACTCAAATGTTACCTCAACTCTTGACAGTCAAAAGGCAAACACCAAACAGAACAATGACAGAAGAATGGGGCCAGATGTTATCATTCGGGGGAAAGTCTTAATGCAGCTCTGCGTGTGGGTGTGGTGTTGTCATCCAAGTAGGTTTACCATAAGGCAGTAGTAGACAGGGGCTTCCCTGGTGGCTTCTGCCAATGCAGGAGACATGGGTTTGATACCTGGGTCAGGAAGATACCCTGGAGAAGAAAATGGCAACACACTCCAATATTCTTTCCTGGAAGATCCCATGGGCAGAGGAGCCTGGTAGGGTATAGTCCATGGGGTCACAAAGAGTCAGACATGACTGAGTGACTAAACAACAGCAGCAAAGCAGTAAGTAAAATGTAGAAAATGCCACCATCTTATCGTGATTGGGTTTTTAAAACTTTATACTGAACTTGGTTTTTTTTTTGTACTTCATTTTATTGGTTTCATTTCTACATAGTAGTGAAGAGATCAGATAAAGATATTCCTTTTATTTAAAAATCTCTTCCCAAGTTGTTCTTTAAATTCATTTTTAAGCAATCCTAATTGTAGACACATTCTTGAAACTCTGGGGAAAATTTTCTGGAAAACAGAATAATGACTAAAAAGAGAAAAATAAACTAGTCTTCCTATTCATTCTATTCTGAATATAATAAAAATTTCAATGTTTGTACATAAAGCAATATTTAAGATAAAACAATTTATTTTCCAGTAGAAGCAAGTTATTTTTCTAGTTCTAATGAAACTTTCAGAGTTGCATGAGAAAGTAAGTTTTTCCTACAATAGATGCTTAATGAATAATGATTTATATAGTAATTACTTTGTTTTAAAAAATATCTTGATGCAAGGCATTTGTCGGTTGCTACCTAGCTTTAAAACACCAACGCTGAGGTTACTACGCCTAAGAGTTATGTCAACATTTTGACAGTATCTAAGTTTCTTTAATTTACTGGCACAAATGTGTTGCTTCTTAGTCAAAATAGCACTGTAAGACTGAAATTATAGAAAGAAGTGCTTCTAGTTTGTGTATCCTTCTTTCTTCTATGGAATTATTTCTTACAACCACACAATCATTCGTTTATAGAACCTCAAAGTTCTTGGCAACCTGTTCTTTACACAAAAAATCTTATTTAAAAAAATTAAAGAGGATTTTTGTTTATTTGTTTAAATAGGCCCAAAGTCAGGATGGGCTACTGGAATTGAGGGAAGCAGTGTTAGAACAATTGAAGAATTTCCTGTATATTCCGTGGCCTCCATGGTTTCCCCGTTTGTGCTCCCTTTCCAAGACTGGTGCTGAAAGACAAGGAAGGTGGTGAATAGCATCTGGTAGGACCAGGTTCCCAATCTCAATAGCAGTTTTACTGTGGAACCTAGATTTCTTCAGGTTACTGTTAAGCATATCCTGCGCTCCTTTCCTCTCCTACCAGCCTCCAGGATATTCCCTCTCAAAGGGCACATGACTTTCTTCTTGCTAACTCACTGGCTTTGCCTCTCTTCTTGTCCTCTCTGCTTCTGTAACACTTGTAACCACCCGCTGCTTCCAGAGTCTTCTACTCTCAGGTCTCTGAGTTTCACATCAGTCTTACCTGTATTTTCCTGCTGTGTTCCTTTTTCAGGTTGCTCATCCTTCCTTTGAAGGTACCCACAAAGCTTGGTTCCCTTTGCCTTTGCCTCTTACTGTTCCCTCGTCCTGCAGTGGCCCCCTGCCCCTCATCCCAATTCTATCTGAATGCCTTTCTCCTCAGTGTAGCCTATAAACCTTCAGAATCATAGGCAGTCAGGCCTCATGTGGCTAAACCTAGGGCAAGGGCATTTGTAGGGTGAAAAGAAGCAAGACAGAACTGTGGGACACACTGTCATTTAACAGTTGGCTTGCATGAATTTTATGAGGAGGCTTAGCATCAAGGTATTCAAAGGAGGAGAAAATTTCAAGAAAAATTGAGTCAAATGCTGTGGAAGAATGACGTAACATAAGGGCAAAGGAGGATCAGTTGGTCTGCGTTGTCAGAAGGTCACTGGTGAGCCTGTGGCAGACTCAGCAAATAAGGGCTCTTTTGATCACATTCTCTCTTCTCACGAGACTTTTGCATTGAAATGAGTGAAGTTGGACTAAGAGAAGTACTATGTGTGTACTGAGTTGCTTCAGTCATGTCAGACTCCTTGCAGGGCCCTCCAGGCTCCTCTTGGGGAAGGCAATGGCACCCCACTCCAGTACTCTTGTCTGGAAAATCCCATGGACGGAGGAGCCTGGTGGGCTGCAGTTCATGGGGTCACTAAGAGTCGGACACGACTGAAGTGACTTCACTTTCACTTTTCACTTTCATACATTGGAGAAGGAAATGGCAACCCACTCCAGTGTTCTTGCCTGGAGAATCCCAGGGACGGGGGAACCTGGTGGGCTGCTGTCTGTGGGGTCGCACAGAGTCAGACACGACTGAAGCGAGAGCAGCAGCAGCCAAGCGCCTCTATCCATGGGATTCTCCAGGCAAGAATACTGCAGTGGGTGGCCATGCCCTCCTCCATGGGATCTTCCTGACCCACAGATTGAACCTGTGTCTCTCATGTCTCCTTCATTGGTGGGCAGGTTCTTTACCACTAATGCCACTGGGAAGCCTGAAGTACTATCCACAGGATTCTTTTCTCTTCAACATTTCTAGGAGTGGATGAACATGCATTCAGACCAAAGAAGCCTGGAATAAAAAATTATCTTTATTGATAATATATGTGCAGTGATGTACATGAGTTCAGAAATATCTGTTGTAATATTTTTGTAAGCAAGGTCCACAACAGAGTGATGACGTCCTGTTACATTTGACAGTGTTACAGGTTCAGAAAACTCAGTAGAACTGAGGACTGCTGTTTGCTTGTTTTGTTTTTAAATTGAGGTGAAGTTAACATAACATAAAATTAATCATTTAAGCCATTCAGTGGCATTTTTTATTACATTCACAATGTTACATAACCATCACCTTTGTTTCCAAAACATTTTCATCACCCCAAAAGGAAAGCCTGAACCAACCCATTAAGTAATTGCTCCCCCTTCTCCCCTCCCACAAGTCCCTGGCAACCAATTTTGATCCCGTCTCCATGGATTTATCTAGTCTGGGTATTTTATGTAAATAAAATTATAGAATATATGACTTTTTGTGTCTGGCTTCTTTCACCAAGCAAAATGTTTTTGAGGCTGCTAGCTCATGACTGAGAAGTAGCACCAGTCAGAAAGTCAAACATTTCTCCACGTGGTTTTGTCATGGCAAAAAATCCTAAAAACCTTTCCCAAAGTTATTCAGCATTTCACGAGACCAAAGACATGTCTTTTGTTTGCTCATTAAATAATTGTTTTGAGAACCTGCTTCTTACCAGGCAGGGTTTTAGGGCATTAATGGAGACAGCACAGAGAAGCTGCTGCCCTCATGGAGTTTATAGCTAGGAGGAAAAGCCCTGATGCACAATGTCAAACTTTCTTTTGTCCCTGGTTCCTATTGAAAAGTAAGGCAATTTACTTTAAATTTACTTTAAAACAACATCTCATGGATTTTTCATTTTCATCTAATTCAGAATATCTGTGTAGCCAAGACTGGGAAATATGTTCACGTCAGTACTCATTTTAGTGAGATTTGTGAGCTGACTTTGGGGTTTGCTTGTCTGTTTTGAGTTTCTGATCAGCTTTGTTATTGAAAAAGAGCAACAGTTTTTGATCATTAGTGTGAGATAGACCTTCAGAGAATTTTCTGAGCTGAGACAAGTTACTTTAACATTATTGTCAGTCTGATAGATAGTGAGCAGGATTTGATTGCGCTAATGTGTCAGTTGTGATAGAATTTCACAGACAATGGACCTGCCTTTTGAAAAATAAGATTATTTTCTGGAAATAGAAAGTCCTTGAGCTATAGGGCCTGCCGAGGGCTGGGCAGGTATCTTTTCTCATCTGGCAATTCCTGAGGAATATGCTCAGTGAGGACATGCAAAGACAAACCCAACCCCCGTTAACAGTGCAATGGGAATAAGTCAGGGACCTGATTAATATTGATTTCATTGGATTCCATGCATGTGGTTGCACTAAAGAATTTAGTCAACCAACCCCCAGTCTTAATGCAAACCTTGATAGGGTTATTTTACACTCAACTACTCTGTCCTCCTCTGTTTTCACAGGCAGTATTTGCTATAGCTGCTATCCTTGTATCCCTACTATGTGCCAGGCCCTCCCCCTAGGACTTCACAGACTTCTTTTCATTTAAATCTCCCAGCAGTCTCTAAGATAGACACAATGTGCTCTGATTATCCTGAACAGATAAATGGTGTAACTGAGGCACACATGTTAAATAACTTGTCCAGGATCATATTGCTAACCTGTAAAGGGGAACAACCCAAGATTCATACCCAGATCTTTTTGTTCCAAATCCCACAATGGTTGATAAACAGCAAACACTTTTGCTTCTTATCCTGTTTTATTTTTCATCTATATTTCTTCTTGCTAACTCTGAATCTGTTCTCTGCCCATCAAAAGGCAGGGTACCACAAGCTCTGAACTCTCATAAAAGCTGTCTGTTTGTTAAGAACTAGCTCTTTCTTACAGTTGATGTTTTTGAAAAATTTCCACCTATCTAATTTATGAAAATAATTATGTATCTAATGATCAGACACTTTGTTTTTTTATATTTGGAGGAGGTGGTGCTAGGGAAAATATTGCATCAAAAAAGAGTAAGTATATTAAGGGTAGAATTTCCCTTCTTTAAATTGATCCCCCCACCCTTATCTATATATCATTTTCTCCCTCCTATCCAAACTTCCCTGTATTCTGCTTTTTGCTCTAGGGTAAATATGCTTATCTTTATTCAGTTATGGTTCTCTATGTTTCTGATACTTTTATTTGTGTGTTTTTGTTATATCCTACTTTCCTGCAATAAACCGCACCTCCCAGGGCTTTGTAAGTGGTCTTGCTTAGTAAACTCTTGGATCTGGAATAAACAGGGGAACGTGGTTGGCAAGACCTCCTAATGGTTTTGGCTATTCTTAGCACCAGAAATTTGACTGGAACATTCAGTTCATCCTAGTCTTTTTGATATACCTTAGTTTTTCAAAAGTTGCTTCTCTTTAGAGGAAATTAAAGGAATCCAAAGGTAGTTATATCATATCTCTGTTGGATTATTGTTTTATAGAATGTCAGGTTCCTTCATCTCCACTCTTTTGCTGATAAAGTGTTTCTCATCATTTATAAAAATCTACCATTTAACTTAAAATTTTAAGAAAATCCTAGAGATGAAGTCCTGGGATACCTGACTCAAAGTCACTCAAATGCAGAAGGAAGTTAATTTGGATAGGTATTACTTGCTGCAGTTGGAAGCTTGGTCGTTGTCATCATCATCATAATTATTTTCCAGCCACTTTTAGTTTCTCTGTCTATATTACACTAACAAAAATAACCTGCCTCTAAGAATAAACACAAAACAAAGTAACACCAATTAATTCACTTGGTCTTGAGCAGATCTGCAAAGATGTGTGTGTGTGTGTGTGTGTGTGTGTGTATGTGTATGCACACCTGTGTGTGATTATATACAGAGAGTCCTTGGTTTAGGCCAGAATTCTGCACCAGTGAACAGGTTTATGAACGAAAAGCCTTTGCACAAATGGATTTAATTCAGAATTATCTCTGAAAAGGCAGACTCACTATTGGAACTTCATGTACTACCCACCATCCTCTTGGTTTCACAAATATTCTTAGGGTTTTTTTTCCTAAATCCATGTTTGATTTATCACTTTATCAAAGATAGGGAACATCTGAGATATTTTATAAAGCACCAGATAATTCCTCTAGAAAAACAAAACAACAAAAAATGCTTAACTAGGTTGAGGATCATTTGCTATATTGGGCTATCCTCAAAGAGAACTTTTGACCAAATAATTTTCCAGCCAGTTATATCACTCTGTACATTTGTCTTTTTTTGAAGACAACTTTTTAGTTATATAAATGTTGTAAATGTCCTTCCTCTTGGAAACTTTCCCTACTTTTTTTTACCCTCAGGGTATATTTTATGTTTGAGGTTAAATCTTGACGAAATGGAGATTTTACTGAAAATATTGACAGAATTTAATTCATAACAGAAAAGAGTGAACGAGGGCAGAGCGATCAGCTCTTCTTTAATATGTAAAATGTAAAGTCTAAAGTGAATGATTTTCTAATGGGTCTTGTCAGATATTCCCTGGAGTTGACATAAAAACTTTTTTGAAATTACAATCAAGTTAAGAGATTTATAGGAAGAAAGAATTAGGAAAGGAAAAGGACAATATTATAGACAAAAGTTTAATCTTCTCCTATGGAAATCTTCCACTCCAACTACTTTATTGAGTAAAAGATTTGTTCTTATAGGTGCTGCCATGCAAGTTTTATACTTTTTGTGGGCTTGCATTTGTAAAGCCACAAAGGCAGCCTTTGGTCAGAAAACAACTGTGTCATAGAAGGCAAGTCTGAGTTACAGGCGTCCCTTGGGCTCAGCTCCTGGTACCCATCCAGGTGGCATGGTTCCTGCAGCCAGAGTGAGCCCCCAGGTTTGGAACCCTCACGGAAAATCTGTGCCTCTAAATGTTAAAGTCAATCTGAGAGTTACAGAGAGAGCTCTTTTGAAAGACAAATTCAGTTATTTATTAGCATTCTCAGAGTCCAGTGTTACCAAGATAGTATTTGAAATTAATGTACTATTTGATTAGACTGACTGACTGTTTCTACAGCTAAAGATGTTAACATTCACTAGTCATACTAACTGGTCATTAGTACTTCCTTTATCAGCAAGCAAAGAATAAACAGAAATTCTAATAAAAATTCATCATGGTGAACGTACCCCGTACCTAAGTGAGCATGATGATAGCCAGTGAGCTATATTAAGTAATGTAATGTTGGTAGGAAAGATTCTGTTAGAAAATTTAAGAATATCCCTCAATTAATGTTTACTTTGTATCTGGACTCTTTTAAACTTAAGTAGGCTATACAGATAATCTCTTACTTATCCAGTGCTAATGGCGTTTTATGCTTAATGTGTTCTTGTGATATCCTTCCACTAGTAGTTTCAGGAAGGACTGAGAGCTTCCTAGGAGAGCACTGTGAATGTGCTGCTGGCGAAGCCTTTTTTCCCACTCCTGAGGAAGAAAAGCAGCATGGCCTGTTTTTCAACCAGATTGTCAAAATAATTCTGAATTGTAATGCAGAGATGCTGACCTGTTAATACAGTGAGACACCTCTCTCTACACACCACGTCATGAATCCCTTGTGATTTTAAGAGCAAATTGAAAGGAAAGATGAGGAGAGAATGAGGTAGGCTGGGAAAACTCTGTATGAATTAACTAAAGGCCACTCTAGAGCAATTCTCCATGCACTGACTATTCCAGCTGCTTTATACTGACTGCCTCCTCAGCCCTTCACAAGCATTAGCTCACTTAATCCTCAGAATAATCTCTGAAGAAGGACAGTGCTGACGCCCTTGAAAAAGTGGTGTGAGGTGATGACTGCCCAGAAAGGTTAAGCGACTTGCCCAAGACCATGCCAAACCCATTCAGCTTCTGTGTCCCAGAATGTGTCACGCTCTACCAAAGAGGGTAAAAATCAAGAAATCCAAGGAAAGAACAAGAACCCAACTCTGCAGGCAGAAAGCAGCCTAAGAGAATCTGGGCTGCTTCATTCATGGAGTCAGGAAGTCCTCATAGTTGTTTTTCTAGGGCTGGAGTTGGGCTGGAGGGGGAGGATTCTGCCTGGACTTTATATAGGGACAGTATGAGAGAAGTGAACAAGGGATCAAGGATCAAAGTAGAATCTCTGTGATAGAGACCGGGGAAGAGAGAGACTGGGAGAACAGTGACTAATGACTAAGAAGCTACCCTGCAGTACTGGGGCCCAAGACTCAAGTCCAGGAAGATGTGGGTAAAGAAACCAGTCAGCTGGTGCTCAGCTTGGGTCTGATTGGGAACAGGGTCACATTCTGAAGAGGAGGAAACCTAAAGGGAAGGCAGTGGAAAAGATAGACTTATTCTGGCCAGTGAATGGCTTTAGATAGCTACAACTCTCTTCTCTTTCCCCAGAAGCTGCATCAAGTGGAGAACTCAGGAACCAGAAGCAAGAGGGGATTTCACCATATGTGGGTGCAGATAGTAGTTCATTATGAACTCCAGAACTGCGATGATATTAGAGTGAATGTACCTTAAAAGATTCACAGGCTAATCTCTTTTTACCTGATAGTTTTATCTTCTCCCAATCCAAGGTTAAAAATGTAGAAGAAATCAATAGGAAATAGTTAATTCCATAAATTACATATTTGACTGTAATAATCTTACATTTTAATCTATGTTATTGCCCCCTGTGACAAATTACTATTGATAGAAAAGCCTCTTTCAATAATTTTGGATGTTATTCCAGAGAGGAATAGAGCTGATAATTATGCTATCTTTCAAATTCATGCTTGGGGCAAATTTCTTTCCTGACTCTTCCAAGAGATTTTGAATGGATAAAATGTTCATGCTTGTATTCCCTAACTCTTCTGCTTTTTTTTTTTTTTTCCTTTCTCCTACACAGGAGGCTTTGAATGTGATTGATCCTGGCTTGATGGACCTAAATGGGACGAGTGAGGATGCCTTGGAATGGGATGAAACTGACATAAGTAACAAGTTAATTAGTTTGAACGAAGAATCGAATGACCTTGATCAAGAATCCCAACCTGTCATGCCTGCCTTAAACCTTGAAGAGACAGGTAGTGAGAACCCGGGGTATGGAGAAGAGGCAGGTGGCCATGGGGCATCTCAGTATGCATCAAGTATCACTGCCCCATCCAGTCCGCACGTTTACCAGGTCTACAGCCTCCACAATGTTGAACTCTATGAAGACAGCCACATCCCATTCCTGAAAAACAATCCAAAGTTCACTAGCATGACACAGCCTAGTGTTTTAACCAAGAGTCTCAGCAAAGACTCTTCCTTTTCATCTACCAAATCTTTGCCAGATCTTCTAGGGGGTTCCAATTTGGTGAAGCCCTGCCCATGCCATGGAGGAGACATGAGCCAAAATTCAGGCAGTGAGAGTGGAATTGTCAGTGAAGGGGATACTGAAACCACCACCAACTCTGAAATGTGCTTGCTCAACGCAGTGGATGGGTCCCCAAGTAACCCTGACACTGAACATCTGGACCCACAAATGGGAGATGCAGTTAATGTGTTAGAGCAAAAGATTAAAGATGAGGAGGAACGAATTAAGCTCCCAAATAGCTCTCAGTTACCCATTTCACCAATGGGTTGTATAAATGGAAAAGTTGGAGATTTAAACAGTGTTGCCAAACATACCCCTGATTGTTTGGGAGAAGAATTACAAGGAAAACATGATGTGTTTACATTTTATGATTACTCGTACCTCCAAGGCTCAAAACTCAAATTACCGTTGATAATGAAACAGTCACAAAGTGAAAAAGCACATGTGGAGGATCCCCTGCTTCATGGTTTTTATTTTGATAAAAAATCCTGCAAATCTAAACATCAGGCTACAGAGTTACAACCAGATGCCCCTCCCCGTGAAGGGATTTTGGCAAGTGCACCCCATGAAATGGATCACAGTCCATATAAAAGTGGTGATGTAGAGAAGACATTCACTGGCATGCAGAATGCCAGACAGCGCTCCCTTTTATCTCATAGTTCGTCTATTGAGTCTCTTTCTCCAGGGGGTGATTTATTTGCATTGGGCATCTTTAAAAATGGCAGTGACAGCCTCCAGCGAAGCACTTCTTTAGAAAGTTGGTTGACGTCTTATAAAAGCAATGAAGATCTTTTTAGCTGTCACAGCTCTGGGGACCTAAGTGTGAGCAGTGGCTCGGTTGGTGAACTGAGTAAAAGAACATTAGATCTCCTGAATCGTTTGGAGAATATCCAGAGCCCTTCAGAGCAGAAGATAAAGCGAAGTGT
This sequence comes from Neotragus moschatus, assembly GCA_006410615.1. Classification (NCBI taxonomy): domain Eukaryota; kingdom Metazoa; phylum Chordata; class Mammalia; order Artiodactyla; family Bovidae; genus Neotragus; species Neotragus moschatus. The sequence continues at coordinate 1,850,552 of SJYA01002821.1, forward strand.
TTCTGATATCACTCTTCAAAGCTGTTCCCAAAAGATGTCTTTCCCTGGCCAACTGTCCCTGGACATGGCATCTTCTATTAATGAAGACTCGCCAGCATCTCTTACAGAACTAAGCAGCAGTGATGAGCTTTCTCTTTGCTCGGAGGATATTGTGTTACACAAGAACAAGATCCCAGAATCGAATGTGTCATTCAGGAAGCGCCTTCCTCGTTCGGTGGCCGATGAAAGTGATGTCAACGTCAGCATGATCGTGAATGTCTCTTGCACCTCTGCCTGCACTGATGATGAAGACGACAGTGACCTCCTCTCCAGCTCAACGCTCACCTTAACAGAGGAAGAGCTGTGTGTCAAAGACGAGGACGATGACTCCAGTATTGCCACGGACGATGAAATTTATGAAGACTGCAACGCGATGTCTGGGCTGGACTACATAAAGAATGAGCTGCAGACCTGGATTAGACCCAAGCTTTCCTTGACAAGAGATAAGAGAAGGTGTAATCTCAGTGATGAAGTCAGGGGCAATAAGGATGTAAGTAGTAGTGAGGTGACCAATTCCTCAGACACTCTCAACATTGAGACCCTTCTCAATGGCTCAATAAAACATCTCTCTGAAAGTAATGGGAATAGTAAGAATTTACCCCACACCCATGAGTTAGGGACAAAAGGCGAAAATAAGAAAAATATTTTCAAGGTTAATAAAGATCCATATGTGGCAGACATGGAAAATGGCAATATTGAAAGCACTCCAGAAAGTCAGAAGGACAAACCAAATGAGATTTCAAAGGAATCAGAAAGTCTTGGTGTAGCTGGGCAAAGGATTTCAGAGAGTGAGTACTGTAAGTGCAAACCAGTTATGGATGGCTCAGATGAGTCAAATCTTGCTGGGAAGGAGTCTTTTCCCCAAAGACATGTCCCAAAGAAGTGTCAAAACCACCACCATTTTGAAAATCAGAGTGCTGCTTCTACTCCCACTGAGAAATCTTGTCCAGAACTGCCTTCAGAAACCAGTGTTATCAATGGACAGGACTCCGATGTACTGAAATCGTCATCCAATAAGGCACCGAGTGTGGCTGGAAAACCTGCTGGTTGCTGTCTAGCACGCGAACGAAATGAAACAGAGGAAAATGTTGCCGCCAATGACAACGTTTCCTGTTGTGACTGTGAGCCAGACATTTTTCATCAAAAAGATGCTGAAGATTGCTCAGTACACGACTTTGTTAAGGAAATCATTGACATGGCTTCAACAGCCCTGAAATGTAAATCTCAACCTGAAAACGAGGTCACTGCTCCTACTTCATTAACGCAAATCAAAGAGAAGGTGTTGGAGCATTCTCATCGGCCCATCCAGCTAAGGAAAGGGGACTTTTATTCCTACTTATCTCTCTCCTCTCATGACAGTGACTGTGGGGAGCTCACCAGTTACACTGAAGAGAAGAGCAGCACCCCACTGCCAACAGACATGACTGACTCCGGCTCGGAAGGCAAGGAGGACACCGAATACTTCTTCGAGGCCTGTGTTGAGGAGGACCCTGCTGAAGACAAGCCCTGTTTCTCTGACGCGCCTCCAGATGAACCTGCGGATCCCACTGAGGCTGCAGTACCCCCGCAAGCAGGAGCAGGCTCTTCCGGGTTCAGCGATACTTCCCTCCTCGCCACTAATGCAGACACCCTGGCCCTTTCAAGTCCTCCGGAAGGAGGTGATATAGGAAAGGAAGTGGATGGTTTACCCCAAGCTTCTAACGTCCATGGAGAAAGCGCAGAGGTAACTACTCCTTCAAGGCTGGGCAGTGAAAAGGAGAGTTCAGAAAACACAGGTGAGTCTGCAAAGCCAGAAGAACACAATGCTTCTTCAGCCCCATCTGGAGTTGCCAGACTCTCCTCGAAGGTGAAGCAGCCAAAGGACAAGGCCACATGGCATCCCAGCCCCACAGCTTTAACCTGTGAAGAGAATCTGCTAAACCTTCATGAAGAACGACATAAAAATATGCATAGGTAGAAGGTAACCCTCTCCAAGCATGAAAATCATCTCATTGAAAGGTACGTATAGTTCTCATGTTTTAATATATATTTAATATATTGTCACATATATATTTGATATAGACATACTTAAAATATGAGTTTTAGTCAACAAAGCTATGATAGGAGAAAGGACTAGTCAGGATGGCTGGTCATGGCAGATATTTATCTGAATAAGGCATTTAGATGGAAGAAATACTCCCAACCATGCGAGTAACTGTGAAGCAAAAGGGGGAAAAACAGTCACCATTGACATTTTTAATACCATTACTTTCATCACATCATTATGCCAAGAAGAATCAAAAATTTGAGGAAGTAGTCAAATACAGTAGAGCCTCAAATTCTTCCATTAAGGGAAGAAAAGGGGTTCTCCTCCAGATTGCAATTATGCCCTCTGATCAGAACGCGTGCACAGTGCTCCCCGCTTCAGCTCCTGTGCACAGCCTGCTCCCTTCAGTGCCCAGAGATGAGCACTGATTAAGTTAAAGCTGCATCTCCGGATCCAGGCCTGCCTTTTACCCTTCTGTCTAATGTAACTATCATCACATTTACTTCCCTGGTAGAAGGCTGTGCTGTCACAGCTCCTAATCACGACCAAGTCTGAGGATTCAAACAGGAGGGGAAAGTTGATGTTAAAGAAGAGGCTTTTATTTATCCACACTGAGACTGAGAATAGGCTCTGAAAGCAAATGCGGAGAGAATACATGACAAGTTAATGGCATTTTGATAAAAACAGAATTTTTGAATTTTGCCTGAAGGTGACAGGCTGATTTCCATCCATGTGTTTTTTTTTTTTTTTTTTTTTAA
>SJYA01002821.1:1853745-1991259 GCA_006410615.1 Neotragus moschatus
TCTCATCGGCCCATCCAGCTAAGGAAAGGGGACTTTTATTCCTACTTATCTCTCTCCTCTCATGACAGTGACTGTGGGGAGCTCACCAGTTACACTGAAGAGAAGAGCAGCACCCCACTGCCAACAGACATGACTGACTCCGGCTCGGAAGGCAAGGAGGACACCGAATACTTCTTCGAGGCCTGTGTTGAGGAGGACCCTGCTGAAGACAAGCCCTGTTTCTCTGACGCGCCTCCAGATGAACCTGCGGATCCCACTGAGGCTGCAGTACCCCCGCAAGCAGGAGCAGGCTCTTCCGGGTTCAGCGATACTTCCCTCCTCGCCACTAATGCAGACACCCTGGCCCTTTCAAGTCCTCCGGAAGGAGGTGATATAGGAAAGGAAGTGGATGGTTTACCCCAAGCTTCTAACGTCCATGGAGAAAGCGCAGAGGTAACTACTCCTTCAAGGCTGGGCAGTGAAAAGGAGAGTTCAGAAAACACAGGTGAGTCTGCAAAGCCAGAAGAACACAATGCTTCTTCAGCCCCATCTGGAGTTGCCAGACTCTCCTCGAAGGTGAAGCAGCCAAAGGACAAGGCCACATGGCATCCCAGCCCCACAGCTTTAACCTGTGAAGAGAATCTGCTAAACCTTCATGAAGAACGACATAAAAATATGCATAGGTAGAAGGTAACCCTCTCCAAGCATGAAAATCATCTCATTGAAAGGTACGTATAGTTCTCATGTTTTAATATATATTTAATATATTGTCACATATATATTTGATATAGACATACTTAAAATATGAGTTTTAGTCAACAAAGCTATGATAGGAGAAAGGACTAGTCAGGATGGCTGGTCATGGCAGATATTTATCTGAATAAGGCATTTAGATGGAAGAAATACTCCCAACCATGCGAGTAACTGTGAAGCAAAAGGGGGAAAAACAGTCACCATTGACATTTTTAATACCATTACTTTCATCACATCATTATGCCAAGAAGAATCAAAAATTTGAGGAAGTAGTCAAATACAGTAGAGCCTCAAATTCTTCCATTAAGGGAAGAAAAGGGGTTCTCCTCCAGATTGCAATTATGCCCTCTGATCAGAACGCGTGCACAGTGCTCCCCGCTTCAGCTCCTGTGCACAGCCTGCTCCCTTCAGTGCCCAGAGATGAGCACTGATTAAGTTAAAGCTGCATCTCCGGATCCAGGCCTGCCTTTTACGCTTCTGTCTAATGTAACTATCATCACATTTACTTCCCTGGTAGAAGGCTGTGCTGTCACAGCTCCTAATCACGACCAAGTCTGAGGATTCAAACAGGAGGGGAAAGTTGATGTTAAAGAAGAGGCTTTTATTTATCCACACTGAGACTGAGAATAGGCTCTGAAAGCAAATGCGGAGAGAATACATGACAAGTTAATGGCATTTTGATAAAAACAGAATTTTTGAATTTTGCCTGAAGGTGACAGGCTGATTTCCATCCATGTGTTTTTTTTTTTTTTTTTTTAAAGAAAGTCATTCTGCTCTTTGTGTTTAATAAGACAGCTACTGATTGATAATTCTGATAGGATGATACAATTCTAAAAGGGACACCGAAACTCTGTTATTTCCCATTTCTAAGCCCCAGTGATGAATATACTTTCTCAATCAAGTTTAAAAAAGAAAATGTGAGTTTTTGAATGTGAGAGTTGTATTTCACCAAAGTATGAGGTACTGACTGCCATCTCCACCCCCTACTCCAGAAGCTTAATGCAGTAACCTAAACTCGTGCTATAGGAAATGAATTACAGAAGCAATCTACCCTAATTTGTTAACTTATTCAAATAACAGTTATTATACTTAACTATGCTAAAGATTATCTTTTTTGTGGCAGATTGTTTATTTTTTGATGAGCCTAATTACTGATTTTCTAAAAGTAATTTACATTTATTACAAATACATCTTTTAAAATGTGACAGATAATGTTGTTCCCATAATGTATTATGAAAAAAGTTACTATTTAAAAACACATTATTTAATTTGAAAGATGAATGGCAAACATCATTATTTTTTTTTCCTGCAACACCTGTGCCCTCAGCTCATTAAAATGTGTGATTCTGTGTAGAGCCGCTAGAAACAGGGAGTGAGGGGGGAATCTATACCATGTATATACCCTAAAAATAAACTCAGTATGCAAAATTGTAGGAAAGCAGCCCTAGTTGCTAATATAGCACAACTAATTTTCTGTGTTTCAGACTCTATTTACAATTGGCTGCAAGGGAGAACAAAAGTAGGAGAGAGAGAAATGTATTTTCTGTGAAACATGTCCACCCTATAATCACATTCTCCATCAGTATGCAGTAAAACTGACCATTAAGGGAGAATAACTGCCATTCCATAAGCGGCTTCAAAACAAGTTCTATTAGAACCAATTGTACTGCCAGCTCTGCCAACCTCCACAGAAGGGCCGGTAGAGCCTGGCTGATTTTTGTTTTCTGAAAGGGGATCAAGGCTTGAAAGCAACACCACTCTGGGCGCAGACTTATGTGACGGTGACCCTCAAATCACCAGTCACGCCGAGATCTGGTCTCGAGAAGCTCTGGCACTGGAGAAACCTCTGGGGTGCACGTCTTGCTTTTTGATGCCCTGGGGATTTTTCCTCTCCCCTATTTGAAATGAAATGTAATGACCTGCAGCTCCATCTTTAGACTCAGGGAAGGGAATATGCTGATGGATCTGTGTAATCCTCACAATTTTACAGGCATGGACATTGTAAAATTATCTACCAGCCTGCCTGCCAGTTAGCAATATTTTGTGGAGCCCCTGCGGTTCAATGCCTGGCCAATCACAGGCAATGGGAGAAGCAGCCAGATTTTATTTCTGCAGAACTCACATCGCCCCCAAGTGACTTGTTATCAGCCTAAGGCCATTTAGGTAGCCATATTTACTGGGCCTATTCAGTGTTCTCAGTTTCATGTAGACAGAACATCTGGATACCTAAACTTTTCACCAGTCATTAATGCTGGGTACCTGGGTGTAAGTATTTACATATTGTTAAAATACTACCAGCCAGGACAAGTTGTATAATCTCAAAATGTTAACACACCTTCTGTGTTGAATGTCAGGAATGCATAGTAAAATTATATGTAAATATGAGGTTTCATGTCTATGAAAGCTTAATTGTTGTCATTGTTCTCCCTTTAAGATTCAGAAAAGCAAAAAGAAAAACTCCACGTTTTAAAGCCATTTGAAAGCTATCACTTGGGATGCCCTTTTTATCAGGAAAATAAAGTTCACCAAATTTGTTTTTTTTCCACCAGAAATAAGTTCTCAGAGGATGAAATGATTGAAATGTCTTCTAGAAGAGCTGTAACTTAGAATAGCAGTTATAGTCCTCAAGAGAAACAAGCATTTCTTTTTTGCAAAATTTTTGGAACAAGTTTTTCATTTACTGTGTTCTAATTAAAAGCCCACTGAATCTGAGAAATTTTAACTTGCTCTAACACAGTACGCATTTGCACTGATTTCCGGGTACACTGCTGTGCCTTTCATTATTTTCATTTATGTATCATGTTTCTATAAACATAGAGGGGTCAGTTATAGCAAATCACATCAAAGAAAGGTAACTGGATAGACCCAGATATTTCTGCCTAATTTGAAGGAAGCATATATGTCTGGAGAGCCTCCTAGGACCTGCCTAACAGATGTACTTTGCACTAATCTTTTTGCTGTATTCTGACAGTTATTTCTTCATAATCCTCATCATAAGCCTTTGACCTTTGGTGAATGGTTTAACCCTAAACTTCAAGCTGGGTAAATCCTGTGATACAAAAACTGAACTCATCACATGCAGCCAGTGTTATACCATTTTTTTCCTTTGGTTTGCTCTGATTTTCTGTTTTTTTTTTTTTTTTTATTGTGGGAGGATGCTGTATTTACTTAAGATGTACATATTTCCTGCAGAATTTTTTAGCTTTATTGCCTTTCCTACTTTGTCAGTCTGCAAAGAGTTAGAGGACCATAGATTTTAGGCAAGTACTTGTATTTGTGCATGCTCAAATATACATATATACAGTAAACAGTGCTGCTACTCAGTTTTTATAAACTGGGAAGGCTCTAAAAGCAACATTTCTCATGTACACAACAAATTGTTATTCTGTTAATTGGAATGACATTAAGTGTTTAATATGACCCAAAGTTGACCAAGCAGTTTAGGAAACTACTCTTGGTGGTAGTATATTAATTTTCCCTAAACAACATAGATGTGATCTTATTATATTTACCTTTAAATCGCTTTAAAATATCAAAGTTCTGTTGGATGTGAAGTGCTTTTATTCATTTCTTAGCACTTCAGAATAATGAGCCCTGCCATGCTAAATATCAGATTTTATTGGGCATCACCCATCTCACATGCACTCCCACGTGCACACACGTGCACACACACACACACATATACACACAGCCCAGAAATTTGTCTCAACCAGTTTATCCTGACCCTTTCCAAATGGGCCAGATTGAAAATTTTGATTATCCAGAGGAATTTAAGTACTGTCATTCAGTAAGCCCATATTTGCCTCACCTAAGGATTCCCTACTCAGTGGCCAGATTTCAAATGAGTCATGTCCTCAGCATTTGAACAATGCACCATGCCTTTCTTGAGTTACTGTGTTACTTTACTGTAACAAATTTCATCCCATCTGTTCCTGTCTTTCTCTCCCTGTTCTTGATAACTTGCCTTTACTCCCCAACATGGTGTGGCTCCAGCCAAACCACATTTGCTCAAGTTTCTCTGGTTCTTGAACAGGTTGCAAGATTATAGAGGAAGAGAGCAAGACAGAAAGAATGAAAGTAGTTCTAGAAGGACCATAAAGCAACCTGACATCAGACTTGAGAACTCAGTTTAAGCCCCTACAAGCAAAAGACTGCTATATTTGAGAGCTAGTCAGAGCACCTACCACAATTGCATCCTGCATTGCCTAATTTTAATTGTTCCTCTTTAGCCACTTAGTAGAAATAAGAAGAACCAATTGAGTTTGTAACAAATTTGTATCTGAGTCATCAGATGTACAGAACTAATTGAATCATTCTCGTTTGCACAGTGCTGTCAGTACTTTAAATGAAATGCATTCATATTTGAGCTAGAAGCCCCAGTTGTATCCTTTCACAGGTGAGGAGCTGAAGGATTTGGGTTTATCACATTTATGAATATTTCACTATTGTAAAATAATGAAATTGTTCAATCCCACTGTCACATATATAGTGATTGAAGGAAGGGTTAAACCCAAGAGTCCAGACTCCCACTCTGTGAATCAAGTCAAACTTGACAATTATTTTTNTCTGTTAATTGGAATGACATTAAGTGTTTAATATGACCCAAAGTTGACCAAGCAGTTTAGGAAACTACTCTTGGTGGTAGTATATTAATTTTCCCTAAACAACATAGATGTGATCTTATTATATTTACCTTTAAATCACTTTAAAATATCAAAGTTCTGTTGGATGTGAAGTGCTTTTATTCATTTCTTAGCACTTCAGAATAATGAGCCCTGCCATGCTAAATATCAGATTTTATTGGGCATCACCCATCTCACATGCACTCCCACGTGCACACACGTGCACACACACACACACATATACACACAGCCCAGAAATTTGTCTCAACCAGTTTATCCTGACCCTTTCCAAATGGGCCAGATTGAAAATTTTGATTATCCAGAGGAATTTAAGTACTGTCATTCAGTAAGCCCATATTTGCCTCACCTAAGGATTCCCTACTCAGTGGCCAGATTTCAAATGAGTCATGTCCTCAGCATTTGAACAATGCACCATGCCTTTCTTGAGTTACTGTGTTACTTTACTGTAACAAATTTCATCCCATCTGTTCCTGTCTTTCTCTCCCTGTTCTTGATAACTTGCCTTTACTCCCCAACATGGTGTGGCTCCAGCCAAACCACATTTGCTCAAGTTTCTCTGGTTCTTGAACAGGTTGCAAGATTATAGAGGAAGAGAGCAAGACAGAAAGAATGAAAGTAGTTCTAGAAGGACCATAAAGCAACCTGACATCAGACTTGAGAACTCAGTTTAAGCCCCTACAAGCAAAAGACTGCTATATTTGAGAGCTAGTCAGAGCACCTACCACAATTGCATCCTGCATTGCCTAATTTTAATTGTTCCTCTTTAGCCACTTAGTAGAAATAAGAAGAACCAATAGAGTTTGTAACAAATTTGTATCTGAGTCATCAGATGTACAGAACTAATTGAATCATTCTCGTTTGCACAGTGCTGTCAGTACTTTAAATGAAATGCATTCATATTTGAGCTAGAAGCCCCAGTTGTATCCTTTCACAGGTGAGGAGCTGAAGGATTTGGGTTTATCACATTTATGAATATTTCACTATTGTAAAATAATGAAATTGTTCAATCCCACTGTCACATATATAGTGATTGAAGGAAGGGTTAAACCCAAGAGTCCAGACTCCCACTCTGTGAATCAAGTCAAACTTGACAATTATTTTTCTTTAAAACTATGTCTTTTTAAAAAACAAAGCAATCAGTTTTGCACAATGACTCTGAAACATTTGAGCTGTTACAAATTTATTTTATGTATCCTTTCATTTCAGAATATTAGCAAGCATTTCTAAAATAGTAGCCTTCATCAGTTCCTCAAAGGGGCTCAGTTGATACTTTGCTGTATCACTTGGCATAGGCAGCCTCACATTTTCATACTGATTTGACACTATCTCAAGTACTCAAAACTGAGTTCACAAGCAAAGGGCTTCCCTGATAGCTCAGCTGGTAAAGAATCCACCTGTAATGAGGGAGACATGGGTTCGATCCCTGGGAAGATCCCCTAGAGACGGGAAAGGCCATCCACTCCAGTATTCTGGCCTGGAAAATTCCATGGACTATGTAGTCCATGAGGTTGCAAAGAGTTAGACAGGACTGAGCAACTTTCACTCACAAGCAAGAGTAGATGAGATCCAGAAAAAAAGTTAAACTTGATAATTATTTTTCTTTAAAACTGTTTCTTTTTTGAAAAACAAAACAATCTATTTTGCACATTGATTCTGAAACATTTGGGCTATTACAACCACTTTATTTTGTGTATCCTTTTATTTCAGAACATTAGCAAGCATTTCTAAAATTGTGGCCTTCATCGGTTTTGCAAATGAAACAGACACTTCTGAAAGCTTTTCCTCTCACTTCTTTGTCTCTTGTAGGTAAGCCTGGCTGCAGCTCAAGGGTGGCCTCACCCTCCTCCCTGGGCTGGTCTCTGGCTCCATCGTGTCACTGCCGTTTGTTACATTGACCTCTCCCCAGATGAGTCTTTCTTCTGAATGCAGTTGTCCACATGAGCCTTGTGATCTGGATGTGCACTGGTTCTCTTTAGGTGATTGTCTTTGAAGTTCAGCAAAGCTGCTTGTTCTCCCATGGATTCCTGTCCCAAGCTACCTCTACCGATCCCACCTCTCCAGCAAGACTTTTCAGTTTGCCTTCTCCCCTCCCTATCTACTCTTTAAAATTCTGCAGTTCACCAAATTGTTGGTCCATTAAATTCACCTATCTGGAATGAACTCCCCACCCCCACCCCTGACTCCCTGCCCTGCTGGTGGTACTTGACCAATCTCATGTTTCAATTCTGATTCTTTTTAATGGTATGATGCCTATGTTTATGGAAAGAGATTTACCTGAAAGGCCAATCTTTGATTTTTATGGCAGCAAAGGGAAGAAACACTGGTCCTTCTTTCAAAGTTAAGCAACTTTTAAAAGCACCATTTTATTTATTTCCTTTTAAAAAGAATAATCTATGCAGCACTTCAGGAAACAACTATATGGTGTTGTATATTATAAACTGGTGACATTCTACTATTAAATTATGTACAACATTTTCTTTTTTTATGCTTCTTGAGGTGGTAATGAGAAAAAAGTTTTTTTAAAAAAGTGTGCCTTGCTGTATTTCTTATACCATTTATTAAAAAGCTGCTTTCATGGTACAATTGTGTTGGTTTGAAAGGAGGAAATAGCAAGGTTAAGATGTGTGAATAATTTCTGTATATATGTATAACCAAGTACAAACATTGATGTATAATGATAGTACAAAATGCTTTCATGTTTGTGATGTCTAGTGATGTGGAAAATATAAGCCTTAAATCCATTAGATTGCATGGCAATTAAAATTGGCATAATAAACATAGTTTATTGGGGGAAAAGGAAAATTAGTGATCTCTTTTACCTGTGTTCTTTACCAAATTATTGCACCTGGTTCTGGAAAAATGTGACATGTAGCAGCTTCCAAAATATTCATATTGCATAAGAGATGACGCTTTCATAATTTTAAAAATCTTTCTGATCACTATAAAGATCTTGGAACACAAATGATTAAATGCCAGTTCCCCTAAACCAATAAAAATTTATCTTAGATTTTTAAATTTATATTTATCATTGATGGTATAGTTTTGGATTTCGGGATACCTAGTATATCTTATATTTATGTTATATAATTCTTTTGAATGGATTTGATAGAAAAAATAGTAGAAAAGTATAAAAAAGTTTATTATTTTTTAATTTAAACTATAGATTTCAAGTGTATTTATTTTGTGTAAAAGAAGTTAGCTAAGAAATACTCCATTTGGTCTTTACTTGCTCTTGTTAAATGTACTTATGAATTTACATCCTAATGCCTACTAAAGTGCCTGACACATAGTAGGTACTCAATAAAAGTCTGCTGAGTTGAAGTATTGAATTAGGTAATACGGATGACATCTATCTATTCATTTTGAGAAAGCTACACTAAAACACATAAACAATTAGAAAAAAGATATAATGCAATATAAAACCACACATAATGTATAATCAATTTATATCAAAATTTTAAAAATAGTGTAGATTCATATAGTCACAGTAATGACAATCATTCATTCACCTGATAATTCATTAATATCTTTTATCTGCAAGGCACTAGTCTAGATGCTGGGAGGCAATGATGCCACAAGCCCTGCTCTTAGGAGGCTTAGAGACAGCATGGACGAGGTGAACACAGGGGGCCTGAGCAGTTGTCCCGCAGCTGAGGAAGAGAGCAAAGTGGTGAAAGAGGCACCAAGGAGCAGCAACAAGGGNATTAATATCTTTTATCTGCAAGGCACTAGTCTAGATGCTGGGAGGCAATGATGCCACAAGCCCTGCTCTTAGGAGGCTTAGAGACAGCATGGACGAGGTGAACACAGGGGGCCTGGGCAGTTGTCCCGCAGCTGAGGAAGAGAGCAAAGTGGTGAAAGAGGCACCAAGGAGCAGCAACAAGGGACAAGAAGGGAGAAAAAGGTGAGAAGAGAGCAGGAAGTTAGACAGTAGGAGACAGTGAAGCTTCACTGCAGGGATAGGAGGAGAAAGGTAAACTGAGAGACTTAATGAAGAGTCTCTTCAAAAGTAAAGTTGGAGCTTTTGAATGTAATATGCTAAGTAGTAAGGAGAGTTAACAGAATCTTTGTTTTGCACCCGACTTTTTTTTATTAGTAGAACCTTATGAGTGCCACACCAGGAACATTTTTTAAATAACTAGTCTATAATTCTGCCACTTAGTAACTTTTCATTTTGTTGTGCCCCATCTTTTCCATACATATTTCTAAATCAGTGAATCATTCTAGGCTCTCTAATGGGTAGTAATTTGTTCAAAAGGGATTTGGGGCAGACATCTAGCTGCAGGATGCACCATGATTATAGGTGGGAGAGATTAGAGGCAAATGCCTCGTGGAGAGGCAGCTGTAGACTATAATAATCTAGGCTCCCAAGGACCGTAGCGTTCCCAGGGAGAGCGGCCAGCCTGTAGAGAAGAAACAGATCCTGGAGCACTCTCAATCTCCTTAGAGGTATGGTATTATTTTATATACTGAGACAACCTAAATTTTCCTTGGATGGTAATTAAGAATGCCAAGTCTAGGTCTATTGTAAGATATTTGAAGAACAAACTGACTGAGCTGTTCTATTTACCAGTTATGTGCTCATTGAAAACTCTGAGGTATTGAAAATGTGTGTTTTTTAAGTATCTAGTATTAACACTGAATTTGTAGCATGACTTTCAGGTTTATTGAAAATGCTTTTTCAAGTTGGAAGGAATGAAATATAGCCTCAGTCTTTTGCTCTGTACACAACCCTCCTAGGCACTCTTGAAAACGGTCACACCAACTCTGCCGATAACGTTTCCGATGTGACCATTTCAGTGTGCTCATTATCTGTCAAGGCAAGTTGTCCCACCATTAGACACGTCTCTCTGTAAAAACGTTGTTTCTTAGGTTGCTAAAATCTGCATAGTTCCGCTTCCCCTTGCCTTTAATTTGGTCACCGATCCGAGTTCTGTCCTGAGCAACTGCTCAGAGTATTTCTGCCCCTTTCTCCTGGCAACCCTAAAGATAAAATTGAGACCAGTTACTCATCCTCTCCCAGCTGCTCTGATTTCTGTTGTTCACTTCCCTCTACCACCCTTCATATGTCATGATTTTCAGATCCATTTCCACCTGACTGAATGTTAAGAGGCAGCATCCTTGAAACTGAGGAACTGTCTCCATCATCATGCGTGTAGAAAAAGTATCTGAACATTTAAGTGGTAAGTTTTCTCTCAGAATATATCCAAGATATATGTTTATTCTATTATTGTAAATTTCAATAAAGAAATAAATAAGTAAATAAGTAAGGATTCATTACTTCCTTCAGTGCCCCAGTCCAGTGCCGGAGTCATCTTGAATATTTTCCTTACATCAAATCCAAACTTAACCTGCTTTCATATAGCAGAATCTCCCCACCTTCATTTACTCATTCAGTCATTCAACAAACATTCATGGAATGACTGCTTGCGGCAGTGTGTTTGGTGTTTGAGATGCAAAGGCAACTAAAATGTGGTTTCTGCCCACAAAGTGTTTACCGTTGTTTTGTGAAAGTGCCTTTCATGTCCTTGAATAGGGTAATGTCTCTAGATTAAAAGAGAGATTTATTTTGTTTGTTTCATTTATCTTGTTTCCTATCTTGTTTCCCTACATTTCCAAAAATCCTGTGAGCAAACTAATGTGAAGAATTATCTGGATTTGACTACTAGAAGAAGTAGTTTTTTATTTGTAAGTTTTAATTATAGAAAAAAGTACATTTCAGATTTCTGGTCACTGAATAAACACACATCTTATGCAATAACAACAAAAACAAAAAAATCTAATTTCAGGGCTTTTGAGAAGCTGAGCTTAATAATTTTGTTGTGTTTTATTAGTCCAACTTTAAGTTTTACCAATGCTGTAACTTTCCTGGGGAAAAATTTGATAAAAATATGAAAACACACTAAAATGATTCAGCTATTTCTTACAAGTCAAATTATTTTAATTTCTAAATAGAATTGATATTATTTTGTAATTCTAACAAATACTTTATTTTTCAACCCCTATATAAGTCTTATATTGCAAAATTTTCCAAGTTGAACTCACTAAATTTACAGCTGTCTCTTTTTTCTATGTTTTCTTTTATTCCAATTTTTATTTTGAATAATTTCAGGGCTATATAAAAGTTGAATGAGTAGTATAGTAACATTTGTATACTTATCACTCAGATTCATTTATTGTTAATATTTTATCACTTTTGTTTCATCTCTCTCTATACACACACACATACACACACTATTGTGTGGTCAAACCATTTGAAATTAAATTGCACATCTATAAATGCTTTGGCATTTATCACCAAAGATCAGGGCATTGTTCTTTAAGTTCACAATACCATCCTTACACCCACGTAATGTATTAATAACATTGATGTAATAAAACATGACAACAAATATTCAAATTTCTCCAGATATCCCAAGAGTGTCCTTTTATGGTTGTTTTTGCTTTAATACAGGAACCAAAGATTACACATTGTTTTTAGTTTTCCTATCTTTTTAATCTTGAACAGTTTCCCTGCACCTTTATTCTTTCCTTACCTGGTCTTTCTTAACTGACATTTCTGAAGGGCTCTGTCCAGTTTTATAGAATAACCCACAGTCTGGATATGTTCAGTTTTCTCTGTATTCAAACCAGGGTAAACATTTTAGTCAAGAATAGTACATAGGTGATGTTCAATAGTGTTCAATAGCTACTCTATAAGTGTGAATGATTCACTGAGATCCTTGATGTGTCTTGAAATTCACTACTTACTCTTACGGCTCCTGTTTCATCAGTATAAGGTAGGGGTCAGCAAACTAGTTTGTGAGCTAAATCTGCCTGGCCTATGAGCTACAAATGGTTTTTACATTTTAAAATGGTTGAAAAAAATCAAAAGAGTGCTTCATGACATGTGAAAATTATATAATATTCAAATATTAGTGTCCATGAATAAAGTTTTATTGGAACACAGCCCCACACATTTGCTTACACATTGTCTATGGCTACTTTTGCACTGTAGTTGCAGAGATAAGTAGTTGTGATGGAGACCAAATGTCCTGCAAAGCCTAAAATATTTAGGTCCATTTCAGAGAAAGTTTTCCCATCCCTGGTCTATATTATCATTAATTCTGACACCATTTTCTTAGAGGCAGGTAGATTTTCATTTGCAAAATCAATGTATCAGCACCTACAATAGTTTTTTGCTTTCTAGGTTTTATTGAGTTCTTAATTTCAGTTTCACGTGTCCTTAGCAAAATGAAGTGTGCTTTGTTTCATAAAGATTGTTCTACATCCACAGTTGGTTTAAGGATTTAAATTTAGTTCACTTATTTCAGACTGTCTTTGATTGATTTAGAGGCTTAGTCAATTATAGACTAAGTCATTAATTCAATCAAAACTAGCAGAAAAATTGACACAACCTAAACTCACTTCAGTTTACCAATCAACTGGAATCCCTTTTCTAAATGTTCTTCTAAAGTAGTCCAAAGAAATTTAAAAACAATCCATTTCAGAATCAGGATTTTCAAATTTATTTTTCAACCCCAAAAAGATAAAACCATGATCAAGGATTATGTAAGATATACTTGCATTTCCTAAGGCCTGGTCATAAATAACCATCTGATTTTATCAAGGAGATCAGTACACACCACGGATCCTGCTGTGGTCACAGGTAGACACTTTTTGAAAAGAAGCTTTTGAAAAGGGTTGCAGCCTTGCTAAACTTTTGTCTTAATTCACTGTTGTCAGCCCTACTATGCCCCACTGCCATTATGCATAGGGAG
The DNA here is from genome assembly GCA_006410615.1 of Neotragus moschatus. Taxonomy (NCBI): domain Eukaryota; kingdom Metazoa; phylum Chordata; class Mammalia; order Artiodactyla; family Bovidae; genus Neotragus; species Neotragus moschatus. Next base: position 1,866,881 of record SJYA01002821.1, read on the forward strand.
GGGACACACAAAGATAGTAGCCTTTTCACCATTTTCTCTCTAAAAAGCAAACTCTTCTTTCCACATATCAACAGCCTCTTAATTTGAGAATTATGTATTTGCATTTCCAGAGTAAAATAACAAAATGACATATGCAAGGCAAGCCCACAGTGTTTCTGCAGCAAAGCCATTATGGCCAGTGCTTTCAGACCACTCTGTCTGTTCCTTGCCTAATCAGTTCAGTTCAGTTCAGTTGCTCAGTCGTGTCTGACTCTTTGCAACCCCATGAATCACAGCTTGCCAGGCCTCCCTGTCCGTCACCAACTCCCAGAGTTCACTCAGACTCATGCCCGATGAGTAGGTTATGCCATCCAGCCATCTCACCATCTGTTGTCCCCTTCTCCTCCTGCCCCCAATCCCTCCCAGCATCAGAGTCTTTTCCAATGAGTCAACTCTTCNGGCTCTGCCCCCTTCTCTCCAACTCATGAAGGGGATCTTAATGTGGCAAAGTAGGGTGGCATATCCATAGTCTATGGATAGCTTTTAAGACAATCTATTTCATACTTACACAGAAAGTGATTTCCTGAACATTGGTACTTTATTATTGGTTACAAATGCCTTGTGATAGCTTATTTAAGAACCACTGATATTGAGGCTTGCACTCTCTTGCTTGAAAGAAATCCCCCCATACCTGGGAAATGGCTTCCAAAGAACAAGAGACTCAACCAACACCCCTGTTCCGCAGCCACAAAGAACTTGAGCTTTCTGGTGAGTACATTCTTAAAAACAAGTGAATTTACAGGCAGCTAATGCAAAATGCGAGAAAACTTGGCCTCTGTTTTACATTAGTGAAATGGCCCATTTTGATGATTTAACCCAAGCAACATCACTCATTAACTACAGAGGCATAACATACAGACATTCAGATTTCCCAGATTTTCACAAAGTCTTTGATGTCTCTACCTTAGAGGCTGCCGTGTTCATCAGCCTTATAGACTGCAGCCTTGCTTTTTCTCCCTTTATCTATTTTATGTGGCAAATTTGGACTTGTATCACCAGATGTAAAATTTGGTATTTCTCCACACCATTAAGACACACATTAATGGATTTTATTAACTTACTAAAAGTAATAACTAATTCATTAACCAAATGATTTCATAAAAACTATACTAAAATTACTAAAACATTTATTTGTCCTTATACTTAACCTTCAATTAAAAAAAATCCCACCTCCCTATAAAAAATGGGCCATTACAGGCATGAAACAAATATTATTCAGCAACATTCATTCAAGGACTAAAATGATTTAAGGCATTAACAACATAAAAATGCATAAGATCCTCTTTAAATCCCAATATTCCCTAACCACTGGTTTATAAAAAATGCTCTAAGGTTTATAGAATTAGTCTGGTACTATTAGTTGATCAAGTTACTTACACTGTCAGCAATTCAAGACAAATAATTCCCTCTGTGTGTGTGTGTTTGCTTGCTTGCAAGCATGTTTCATTTAGTTTAAAGTGTCTTTTTATAGAGAAATTCACATTGCTGAATTTCATCTTGTCATTACAATGGGGTGAAAGTCAAATCAGTCCTCACATAGGTTCTCTCATGCCTGCCAATCTCAAATGACTGACTATGCTTACAGCAAGGTTTTGTAAAATGAAAGCTCCTTAATTTTTCATGAACTAGTTCTTTTTTTACATATATACTACTTGCCCATTTTCTAAATACGTTTTTTAGTGTTCTAAGTTTAAGAGTATTCTCTTATATTAATGATGAAAATTATATGGAAAAATAGTTTATAGACAATGGAATTGCTAACTATTTGAAGATTAAGAGGTATTCTTCAACATGAATGAAATACTTAATTGCTGTATTTAAAAAATAAAAGATGACAGATTCTGATTCTGAATAATTGAACACCAGAATATTCCTCTTAACCTAAGAATCTGATTAAGTCATGTGTGACTTCCTGGCAACTTAAGCTATTTTTTTTTAAGATTTTATTTATTTTCGGTTGTGTTGGGTCTTCAGTCCTGTGCAGGCTTTTCTCTAGTTGCAGTGAGCCAGGGCTATGCCTTAGTTGTGGTGCAAAGGCTTCTCAATGTGGTGCTTTCTCTTCTTGCAGTGCTCGGGCCCTAGAGCACAGGCTCAATAATTGTGGCACAGAAGCTTCGTTGCTCCGCAACATGTGGGGCCTTCCTGACCCAGGGTTGAACCTGTGTCTTCTGCATTGGCAGACAGATTCTTTAATTCACCCCTGAGCAACCAGGGAAGCACTAAACATTTTTAAAATTTAATCTTTGATGATTTAGCATTATCATAATGATGACCAGTTATTATTTAGTATGACAAATAAGTTATAGGAAATCAGGTTAAGACAGTAAACACACCCTGGATATTATTTTTTTAATCAATATAATTAATAAAAAATAAATTAATATCTTTTGACTACCCACGATGTACCAGTCACTATGCTAATTTTATGCCCATTAAAAAAATTTATTGGAGTACAGTTGATTGACAGTGTTGTGTTAGTTTCAAGTGTACAGTGGAATCAGTTATACAAATAGCTACTCCCTTTTGAATTATTTTTCCGTACAGGTCATTACAGAGTATATTGAGTAGAGTTCCCTGTGCTATACAGTAGGTCCTTAGGAGTTACATATTCTATACAGAGTAGTGTGTTTACGTGAATCCCAGTCTCCCAATTTATCCCTCCCCTCCTTACCCCTGATGACCATAAGTTTGTTTTCTATAGAAGCTTTAGAAATAAAGCTTTATTTATAACTTTATTTCTGTTTTGTAGATAAGTTCATTTGTACCCATTTTTTTAGATTCCACATATAAGCTAGATCATATGATATTTGTCTTGCTCTGTCTGAATTACATCACTCAGTGTGACAATCTCTAGGTCTGTCCATGTTGCTGCAGATGTCATTATTTCATCCTTCTTTATGCACGCCCATTTTACAATAACGCAACTGAGGACTGGAAAGGTAGGTGGGGGACTGTACATTATAGGCCTGCAAGCCCTGTATTTACCCAGCTCAAGAGCAAAGAAAGAGCTCAGAGTCAGTGACAGAGATGCCAGTGGTTTAATAGATGGGGGAGGAGGGATCTTCCACTTCTGAAGCAAAATCCTGGAGCAACACCCCGTTGTGTGCAGCAGGTAGTGAACTGGACATGGAAGTAGTTTTTACACCAGGAGTAGAGGAAGAGTAACAGTTATAGAGGGAATTGACATCAAGTTGGCTCATCGGTTGCCAGGGAAACCAGCAGAGGTGGGTACCCTTCACCACCCCTCTGATAAGCTATCATAGTGGAGATAATTCTGATCTGAAAGTCAGAATAATCACTGGCTGAGACCATGGGCAAGTACACAGGCATTTACTGATTAGGCTCTATGATTTAAGAGGGAAGGTCGGTCAGGAGAGTAGCATGCAGGTGAGACAGGGACTGGTTGAGCAGGGGATATACAGAGAGCAAGAGAACAGCCTTCTTGAGTGGCCTGACCATATAGCAGGCTAGTTATTACTTGTTTCCTTTTCATAAAAGCAGAGTGTGTAGGGAAAAAGCTGTTTCAGAAGCTCATTTCCATCTATATAAATAAGAATTTATTTTACAGAGTTCACTTAACATCTATACGTATGTTACTAAATTTCCTGTCTGTGTTACTTATTGAACATATAATTCATACAAAAGCTGGAGAAAGGACTTTCATTTTTAAAAGTATTTCTTATAAAAATTCTATATGAAGAAATGATAGCTAAATTAGCACTTGAAAAAGGCCAAAGAAAATTATATACTGTATATAATTATGCCTCATTATGACCTCTGCACATTTGCCAGAAAAGTTAGACGTTAAAAACACACACAACAGGAACACCTTAAAGGTCAGAGCCTGATGAAAGAAAAATGCAATAGTAATTATGAAGGATGAGATTAATGTTCTAGTATGAACATACATTTTTGCTTAAGAATACTTAAAATATGCAATTTCCCTTTCATGTATTTTGTTTCATATCTGAAAGAGGTGATGGAGAGTGAAAATTCAAGTGTAAGTATAAATTAAATTTTAATTTAATGGAATGAAAATGTGGGCTTTTTATGTGACATTTCTTCACTTAGGTCTTTTTTCCCCTAAAGGTAATGTAATTTTAAGAGTAAATACTGAAGTTTCAGTTTGTAAAAAATGCATCTCAAAATTTCACATTATCTTCAAAAGATATTTTCTAAGATAGCAGATTTCCTGGATCGTATTTGCTGAGTTTCACACTGACAACACACCTAACTATACATATTTTAAATAATAACAAGTGAAAACTTTTTTCAATGTTTTATTAGAAGATAACTTCAGATTTAAAAAGTATTACAAAAATAAATATAGTACACTTTAACTAGGTTTATCTATTGTTAATATCTCAGCCCATTTGCTTTGTCATTTTTCTATTTACCCAACCATATGATTTTATTCTGAATCTATTTGAAGATAAATTATATACATCATGGCCTTTTATCCCTAAATATTTCATTATACATTTCTTCATAAGGATTAGGTGTGTTCTTTTATAAAACCATAGTGTAGTTGTTGATAGATTTATGGATATAAATATAAAATATACAAAATCTATTTATTTGATCTGCCTTGCACATTCCAATTTTATAAATTTCCTTAATAATATCCTTTTCCCTCTTTGTACATAACTTAAGTCTTGAATTTAGTTGCCATGTCTCTTTAATCTCCTTCAACCTGGAAACATTTCCTCAGTCTTTCTTTGTCTTCTTATAACACTGGCAGTTTTGAAGAATGATTCCCCCTTTGCAAAATAGATGATTCCTCACTTTGTGTTTGATCTCTCCTCATGATAGATTGCAATCATGATTTCTTAATGGGAATCAACATAGATGGTTTTCTATGATTTGTTCATCTGTTTCCCATTAGTGATATTAATTTTGGACATTTTATGGAGAAACACTGTAAAACCATATAAATATGCTGCCCCTCCTCAAAATTTTCTATTTATTTACCATCCATTGATAATACTTATCTCACCCAATTCTTTCTAAGATGGCTGCAAAATTATGATTTTCCAGCTCCTCCACTCTCTTCACACTTAGCAGTGGCCCTTGATATTTCACTATAATAAAATCTCTTCCTTTCTCCCCTATTTATCAAGTATGAATTGATGAATTTCTTTTTTCCCAATTATTTTATAATCCATCACTATACTCAAATTATTTTGGTGCTGAAATTGTCCCATATGTGACCAGTGGGAGCCTTTCAATCTTGCTCTTTAGTTCTTATGACATCTTTAAACAATCTCTCACTTTCTGGTATAACAAGATGTTTCAATCTTACCTTGTACTTACCTGCCCCAATCCTTTAATCAGTCATTTCTTTGCAAAGCTTTGGTCCTTCGTAGGAGTTGGCATTGGAGACCAAGATCTGAGTGCTAGGTTTGCTTAGGGCTACTGAGAAGTTTTCGCTTTTCTGACCCTCCAGTCGGCAAATCTAGCAAATACACAAATATGTATACACATATATGTACATGTACATGTGCAAAGGCATATCCATATGCATAGAGGTATTTGCATGCAGAGATATATACATGCACATGCAAACCCGCAGATACACATACACAGATTGATCTTAGAAATCACGAGTTCATATCAGCTCCTCCAGTAGGAACCCATCCCACAGATTTTTTCTTGACTTTTTCCATTTCATGTTCCCTTCTTCCATCGTGAGCTCCCTGGATACCAACATCAACACATTTACTCTTTGCTGAGTAACACAGTACCATTAAAATGGTTTCAGAATTGCTTTGGTGGCTCAGAGTTTAAAGCATCTGTCTGCAATGCAGGTGACCTGGGTTCAATCCCTGGATCAGGAAGATCCCCTGGAGAAGAAAATGGCAATCTACTCCAGTACTCTTGCCTGGAAAATCCCATGGACGGAGGAGCCTGGTGGGCTACAGTCCACGGGGTCACAAAGAGTCGGACACGACTGAGAGACTTCACTTCACTGTAATAAACCTGCCAAAAAGAGTTCAGAATTCATTTGCAATCTCCCCATCCCGACATTCTCTTTCCCACACTCCCAACTCTGCTTGAGCCTGAGGGTATGGTCAAATACTGTGTTCCAAAGTCCCTAAATTATGTTGTTACTTAGTTATTGGCTCTATTTTCTTACCCCCTTCATCCCTCACTTCCTTTCCCTTCTTTCTTTATTTCTTCCCTCTTATTATGACTTAATTAAAGCAAAATTAAGTTCATTCGTTTCCATTTCCTTTCAGTTTTTGGTTATTTTTTTCTTCCCTCCAGTTCTTATTAACTAATTTTTATTTTTGAATACGTAGAATATTAACATGTTCTTCAAACTCAAAACTACCTAAAAAGGTATATTCAAAACACTGTCATTCCCTCACCTAGCTCATCAACCTCGGTTCCCATCAGCTCTTATAAGTCCAAAATTCTGTTGTCTTCTGGCTTATTTTTCTTCTGCTTTTTTCTGTAGTAATAAGCAGACATATGAATATATTTTTATTTTCCTTTCTAGCACAAAAGGTGGCATACCAAATGTGTCCTTTGCCTTTGATTTTTTTTTCATTTAATAATATCCTCTGGAAATTATCCCATATCAATTCTTGAGATCTGCCTCATTCTTTGTTGTAACTATATGACACTCACAACTTTTCCGAAGCCCTTTTGTAAATATAAAAGGAGATTTGGAGTCCATTCCATGCCCATATTATGTGAAAAGATTAATGACGTTTATTTCAAGTAAGGTATTGGTATAAATAGTTGTATCTGCTCTGTTTTCTAAGAGCAGTTGTGTGTGTTTTCATGCTCCCCTTGATTTATCAATTATCTTTATCCTCCTGTCTCTTAGTTACTCTCCATGCTGTCCTTACCCTCAGCAACAAATGCTAACTTTTTCTAGTCCTAGAAACATTCTTAAATATGTGCTGTTATCAAAAACTTCAGCATAAAGCCCCTAGCTGAAGGGGCCAGACAGGATGAAACCGTCCAGTATTCTGCAGGCCAAGTCAGGCCAGCACACGTGGGAGTGTCTACCATTATAAGCATCACATTTTCCTAGTTTTGGAAAAGACACCATACAGTCTAGCAGTGACCTCATCCTCAAACCTTCTTCCTGATCCTGTGACCACCCTAGCTCTCCATCCTACACTACCCGAATTCTAGGTTTCTATCCCTCCCCTTTGTTCCCTCCACTCTACACAGATGGCTCAAGTACAGTTCCTCAGGAAATCATAATCCTAGCAGACAGCAAAAGAGCATCTGGCACTCAAACCCTCTTTTGAAAACCATTTTTCTTTTGACTTCTGGAGCCCACAGTTCTCTTTTCTGCCTCCTACTTTTTGACATGTGTTTTGTCCTTCTCTTCACTGGAGGTGTTTCTCTAGATTTCTTTCTTAGCCTTCCTTGCATTTCACTTTATAGTTCCAGAGTTATTATCTACTTCTATGATTTTAACTCATTTCTAGGTGTAACGTTCTAGCGTTTAATCACTAAGCTTGGCTTTTCTCAAGAATTCTAGATCTAGGCCCATTTATCCAACTGTCTTTTCACCTACTAGTTTTCTTAGGACCTCATACTTTAAAACCCAAACTTGTATTTTTTTTTTTTTTTTTTTTACTTTTATATGACTGTCTATGTCACATAACGGAGAAGACAATGGCACCCCACTCCAGGACTCTTGCCTGGAAAATTCCATGGATGGAGGAGCCTGGTGGGCTGCAGTCCATGGGGACGCTAAGTTGGACATGACTGAGCGACTTCACTTTCACTTTTCACTTTCATGCATTGGAGAAGGAAATAGCAACCCACTCCCGTGTTCTTGCCTGGAGGATCCCAGGGACGGGGGAGCCTGGTGGGCTGCCGTCTATGGGGTCACACAGAGTCGGACACAACTGAAGTGACTTAGCAATAGCAATAACAATGTCGCATAATGCCATTAACATTTTTTCCAGTTGTTCAACATTCAAATTCGGGAATATCTCTGATCTCTCACCTCCAAAATGTGACTAGAAAAGTCCTGTGTTCCCTCTTCCCCACAGTTTGAAAGTTCTAAATACTTGCCATTTCTGCTGCCACCCTGGTGTCAATACTCCCCATGACTCACACATGGTATATAGTAATNAGTTGTTCAACATTCAAATTTGGGAATATCTCTGATCTCTCACCTCCAAAATGTGACTAGAAAAGTCCTGTGTTCCCTCTTCCCCACAGTTTGAAATTTCTAAATACTTGCCATTTCTGCTGCCACCCTGGTGTCAATACTCCCCATGACTCACACATGGTATATAGTAATAATTTTCCAGTTCCTTATTCCTTCTTGGTTCAGGCCTAGCGTTTATCACTTTTCCTCACACATTTCATTTAACCAGGCATTTTGTGAATATCTAAATTTCTGACCTACTAGAGCTATAGACGGGTTTCCCGGGTGGCACAGTGGTAAGGATTCCACCTGCCAGCGCAGGAGGCACAAGAGATGCAGGTTCGATTCCGGGGTTGGAAGGATCCCCTGAAGGAGGAAATGGCAACTTGCTCTAGTATTCTTGCCTGGATAATCCCATGGACAGAGGAGCCTGCGGGGGGACTACAGCGCATGGGTTCTCAAAGAATTAGACACAACTGAGCGAGTGAGCACACACAGAGCTGTAGACAATGCTTGGGAAATAGAAGATGTATCCTTTTGGAGGAAGGTTAGTAACTTTGGAGTCCTCAGTCCTTAATCTGTAGAATATGCACTGGATAAGCCTGTGAAAATGAAAATTCCCAGTCCCATCTTTGTTCTGATCCGGTAGACATGAGGTAAAGCCTAAGTGTCTGTTTAACATATACATCAAGCGATTCTTCCTTCTACAGGTATTACATTGACCACACTTTCTTAGTCATTGCTCCAAACAGCCACTAACCAGTCTATGTTGAAGAGATGATGTTTTTCAAATGTATTTATACACTGCCTATTTTCTCAAGTGATATGTGATATGAGGTAGCTTACAATAAAAATCACAGTTGAGTGGGAAATTATTAATATAATAAAAGACATGAGCCAAGAAATAAAAACAGGGAGGGAATAATTATTTGAAAATCCAAACAAGGGGAAAGCACCAAATCTAAGCATAAAAATTTACTCTGAGTTTGTCAGCAATTAGGACACCACTGAGAGACTGAACTGAGCTGAACTGAACTGAACTGAAAGTAAAGAAACCATGATCAATGAGCATATTCTTTGTTTAACAAAAGGAAATAACTTCTTCCCTGTACCTGAGTTTTGGGAGAAATTTGCCCAATGAGTCTTCATTTGGGGACCATTGACTAACATAACAGATACTATGATTTAAGTCTACTTTTTAAAAAGGCTGCATATAGCTACTTTTTATAGTTTTCCAGAAGTTTTTCTTATTTATTTATTTATTTGTAATTGGAGTATAATTGCTTTATGATATTATATTGGTTTCTGCCATACATCAACTTTAATCAACCCTAGGTATACATATGTTTCCTCTCTCTTGGACCTCAGTCCTACCTCCCACCCCATCCCACTCCTCTAGGTTGTCACAGAGCACCAGATTTGAGCTCCCTGCATCACACAGCAAATGCCACTGGCTATCTAATTTTACACATGGTACTGTGTATGTTTCAATGCTATTCTCTCAATTCATCCCACCCTCTCCTTCCCCCAGTGTCTGCATAGAACTACTTCTTATGATAAGTAAGGACACAGCATAGTTGTAGTTTGAAGAATCTTGAAAATGCCTGATGGGTGGTTCCCTTCAACAATTCCTTCTAGGTATCAATAGTCTCAGCCAGGCTTTTTGACAGCAGATGAGTAATAATGTAATTCAAATTTGAGATTTCTATCTAGACCTACTGACAGGTAGTCCACATTTCTGATTGAAAAAAAGATCAGATGTGTAGGTGACAGAGATGCTGTTTCCCTGTGAAAATAAAAAAGACTTGTCTGATATTTTTGTCTTAATGAAGAGTCACTTCACCTCGGTAAAACAGTAAGCCGGATGAGCACTTTTTAATAGATCAAGGACAATTCTCACGAAGCAACTCACTGTTTACACAGATTGATGAAAATGCTGGGATTTTGTATCACAGGGTACAAAGGAGATGGCCTTAGAAGGTTTTGAAGGTAAGAAGTACCAAAGATCTGTCTTGACCACAGAATATCCTTAACATGACCCATGTCAAATGTTTTAGACCAACAGAATGCCAAGAGTTAACCAGGTGAATCACAGATTTTACCCTAAGGAATTACATATGGCATCAGTTGAGCAGACCAGTTTAATATTATCCATTAAGATGTCAAAGTATGCCTGCCAAAATGGATCACTTTTGTTTTTAGAAGAATTAATACTTAGCATCTTCTTTCCTGACATAAGTTGGCCAATAGGCTGAATTGCTTGTCAAAGCCACTTTGTAACCATATAGGAAAGTATGTCATCAACACATGAGAGGTACTTGTCCTGTTGTGGCTGGGACATCTAAACACAAGCAATTTGTTCAGTTATAAAATTAAAAGGAGGGCACTTGGGATCCAGTCCTGTTTTATGCCATTTAGACTAGACATTTCATCTGTCAAAAAGAAGGCTCATCCTAGCCACGTTAATTTGTACCATACTGTCCAGCAGTAATGGCCCTGAGAGAGAATTATAAGCCTTGAATCTATGTTGAGATCATACACTTAGGCCTCTTTATGGATTCGATGACCAATGATAAATCAATAAGTTCCATGAAAAGTCTTAAAATGCTTCTAACTGATTGAAAGACTGCATTTTACCTTCAGAATTAGATGCTGCATGCTGATTTCTCGTCTCCTTTTCTGTTGTCCAAAACTATTTTCCCAATTTACCTTCGTGCTGCTTCTTACACATTCTCTTATATGATACTTATTTCCATGTGTGTCTCACGATCCCAGTTACCTTTCTGTTTTACTGGATCGTTCAAAACTTTGAGCAGTCATTCTATAAATTTATAAGTGTTCTTTCTATGTGTCTGGTAAATAAAAGACTGAATGACTTGTGGGTGAACATTTTCTACCCTGATTATGATCAAATACAAAGTTCCTAAGCATAAAACTGGAAACACAAAAGGGAGAGACAGAAAGTCAAAGAACATGAGGAATGTGATCTGTGTCCTTTAGCTCATGAGGTTGTCTTGGCTTTCTATCAAGAAAATTTGGAAGCATATCACTCCAGATTTTCCAGGTACAGATTGTTGGAAATGGATGGGCTCCATCAGCACTTGTCATGAAGTGACAGACCTTGTCACATTGGCCAAGTCATTGTAACGTTCCAGTTGAATTCCTCTAATGTTCTTTTCCTAAGGAAAATCCGAAGAACACCTAAGCAGTCTGAAAAATGAATACTGGAAATTCCTTAATTTTCTCATTTCTGTCCTGGCTCCCATATGTGTATCACAAGGTTATATTTAGCCTCCAAAAGGTTTTCAGTAAATTGACAATATTTGTGTGTAGACGCCACCTCGTTTTCAGACCATGACACATTGAAGTCAGTGATTTCCTATACTTTCACCCCATGGCACACATAAAAAGTGATGATATTGTACTCTGGGGTGTATAGAGGAGGCTGTTCGTGGTAATGGGCCACCGTGGGGGCTGAGAGGCCCAACCTCAGATAACAGTGGCACCGCATGGTGGTGATGGACAGAACTGAGTTTGGAAAGCCCTTAGTCTTCCGTGTGCAAAATCAACTCTTGGAGAAGTTTGTGGTTATCAGGACTCACTTTTCATCCCTAGGAATTAGATTTAGTTATTCTAAATATCCAGTATAATGATAGTTTATCTCATGTTTGAAGATTTTTAGAGATTGTCAAGAGACTGTCCTGTGGTGGGAGTGTCCGTCATTCATGGACAGAAGTCCTCACATTGTCCACTTTGCTGACGAGTATCTACAGTCAGTTCCTTAATCTTCTCATATATGAAAATAAAACTCTCATAAAAGCTATTCTTCAAAACCTTGACTAAGTAATTTATCAGTCTCTTTTCAGATAAATAAGGCCAGTCCTTTCCATCTTTTGTCCCAGGATCGGTTTCCTATTTCCTCAATATTTTACTTTATTCTTGGTTTCTAAATTCACTGTGATTTCGCCACATATTTTTTAAAATACAGAAATCAAAACTTTGCACGTCACTGTATAAAAATCTGGCTATCAGCGCATGTATACCTATGAGCTTCCTCACCTCTTAATGTGGTCCACTGGCATTCTCAAGCATTATATCAGTTTAAATGTAGTCATTTGATACCATTTACACTTATCCTTGACAATAAGTTGAGAGAATGTGGACAAGGGACTCAAATCATAAAACAATACAGATTAATATACTACATAGCTGTTACTGACTAAAGCACTGTAGTTAGTAGTGCTTGACAAAAGTCAACTTATTTGGTTCTCGTAACAACCTAACCAGTAGATACATTCGTATTTCTGATTTATTGATGAAGAAACTAAGGCTCAGGAACACTAGGTGACTTGTCCAGGGTTGGTCTTGGATTCAAGCAGTTTATTTGTCTGATTACCACCACTTAGTATCTCTAGGAACAGTAGTTTAAAATAATAACAGTCAAACCACGTTGCCTTATGTACAGAATTTTGATTCTTTTGTAGCTACCTTGATGCAGAAGCTAATCCACACTAAAAGGTGACTTCTACCTTCAAACTGTATCAGTTGCCTCCTTAGGAGGATCAAGCACAAGTGTAAAAGAGCTCAGTTCAGTTCAGTTCAGTTCAGTTGCTCAGCTGCGTCCGACTCTGCGACCCCATGAATCGCAGCATGCCAGGCCTCCCTGTCCATCACCAACTCCCAGAGTTCACTCAGACTCACGCCCATCGAGTCGGTGATGCCATCCAGCCGTCTCATCCTCTGTCGTCCCCTTCTCTTCCTGCCCCCAATCCCTCCCAGCATCAGTCTTTTCCAATGAGTCAACTCTTCGCATGAGGTGGCCAAAGTACTGGAGTTTCAGCTTTAGCATCATTCCTTCCAAAGAAATCCCAGGGCTGATCTCCTTCAGAATGGACTGGTTGGATCTCCTTGCAAAAGAGTCAATGCTCCACAAACTATGCTTCTAAGTATATATTTCCTAATCCATTACAATCATTTTTCTTGAGGTATGCTGATAATTAACATTATACTAGTTTCAAGTATGCAAAATAACGATTCAATATTTGTATATACTGTGAAATGATCACTGCAAAAATCTGACTCACATCTGTCAGCATGCATACAATACTATTTGTATACAATATTTTTCTTTATGAAAATGTTTAAGATCTGCTTTCTTAGAAACTTTGACATGCGCCAGACATTGTTAATTACAGTTATCATGCTGTACATTACATCCCCATCACTTACTTATTTTATAACTAGAAGTCCATACCTTTTGACCCCCTTTATTCAGTGTGCCCACCCTGACCCCTTACCTCTGTCCTGGCCAACTGCCAATCTGTTTCTGTATTTGTGAACATGTTTTTGTTTTGTTTTATAGATTACACATTCACAAGGGCTCCCCTGGTGGCTCAGAAGGTAAAGCGTCTGCCTGCAGTGCAGTAGACTCAGGTTCAATCCCTGGGTTGGGAAGATCCCTTGGAGAAGGAAATGACAACCCATTCCAATATTCTTGCCTGGAAAATCCCATGGACAGAGGAGCCTCATGGGCTGCAGTCCCTGGGGTCTCAAAGAGTCGGATATGACTGAGCGACTTCACTTTACACATTCACGTATAAGTGACACCAAAGAACATCTGTCTTTCTCTGACACTTTACTTCCTCTCTTTTCTGTGGCTGAATACTCCTGAGTGTGTGTGCATCAGATTTTATTTACCTATTCATCTATCAATAGACAGGTTGTTTCCACATCATGGCTACTGTAATGAACTTGGGACATGTTCATCTGCAATGAACACGTGACAGATACCTTTCCAATTTAGTGTTNTCTCTTTTCTGTGGCTGAATACTCCTGAGTGTGTGTGCATCAGATTTTATTTACCTATTCATCTATCAATAGACAGGTTGTTTCCACATCATGGCTACTGTAATGAACATGGGACATGTTCATCTGCAATGAACACGTGACAGATACCTTTCCAATTTAGTGTTTTCATTTTTCTTCAAATAAGTATTAATGCCATGAAGTAGAATTGCTGAATCATGTGGTAGTTCTACTTTTGTGAGGAACCCTGATACTATTTACTATAGTGGCTGCATCAGTTTACCTTCTTACCAGCAGTGCACAGGTCTTCTCTCTTCCTCACATGCTTACCCTTAGCTGTCTCCTATCTTTTTTTACTTAAATATTTTTACTGTGGTAAAAGTCACATCAGTTCAGTTCAGTCGCTNGAAAAGGTCAGGTTTTATTCCAATCCCAAGGAAAGAACGGTCCCATAGAACAAGCTCTTTAACGCGTGTTTACCTGTAGAGCTCAGTGGCAATAAGCACATTCCCACTGTCATGCTACCCTTACCATCGTCCATCTCAGATTTTTCACTTTCCTAAGCGGAAGCTCTGTCCCTGTGAAACACTAAGGAAGGCTCCATCTGCCCTCTGCACATCCCCAAGCAACTACCAATGTACTTCTGGATTCTATGAATTAGACTATTCTAGGTACCTCATATAAGTGGAATCAGACAGTGTTTCCCAGCACCTAATATGTATTGGAATGTGTTTTTAAAGATAACTCAATATATGATCTATAAACAGATCGCACCTTCTTTTTTCTCCCAGTGCTATACAGTGGGTTCTCATTAGTTATCTATGTTATACAGAGTAGTGTATATATGTCAATCCCAATCTCCCAGTTCATCCCACCCTCTCTTTCCCACCTTGGCGTCCATACACTTCTTCTCTGTACCTGTGTCTCTAGTTCTGCTTTGAAAATAGGTGCATCTGAATTATTTTCCTCAATTCCACATATATTCTGTGGATATATACAATATTTGTTTCTCTTTCTCTGACTCACTTCACTCTGTGTGATGGTCTCTTGGTCCATCCGTGCCTCTGCAGATGACCCAGTTTCATTCCTAAGTGGTGTTCCATTGTATATATGTGTCACATCTTTGTTCATTCCTTTGAACATTTAGGTTGCTTCCATGTCCTGGCTATTGCAAATAGTGCTACAGTGAACATGGAGGTGTATGTATCTTTTGGAATTATGCTTTTATCCAGGTATATGCCTAGGAGTGGGATTGCTGAGTAATATGGTAGTTCTATTTCTGGATTTTTTTTTTTAAGAAACCTCCATACTGTTCTCTACAGTGGCTGTATAAATTTATATTCCTGCCAACAGTGTAAAAGAGGTCCCTTTTTCTTCACACCTTCTCCAGCATTTATTATTTGTAGATTTTTTTTTTATAATGGCCAAACATTCTGACCAGTGTGAGGTAATACCTCATTATAGTTTCGATTTGATAATAGACATTCTAAGGGATGTGAGGTAATAGATAATCATATTGCTTCAAGAAAAAAAAAATCTTACTAAGCAAATAGTTATATAGCACACTCACTATGTACCCAAATACTCTCCTAGGTGCTTTACAAATATTACCCATATAGATCTATGAAGTAGAGTCCAGTTAAATATGGAGAAGCTGAGAAGAGAGAAGTTAAATAATTGCCCAAAGTCTCAGAAATAGTATGGAAGTAGAACTGGGGTCTGAGTCCACACATCCGACACCACGCACTCTACAGTGCTCTGTTGCTTCCCAAGTAATGTGTTATTTATGGGATATATGATAAGTGCTTTAAATCTATTACGGAATTTGAAACCATCAAGTGTGTGTTTGTTGGTAGGTATGTGTGGGCAGACATATGAATACTGATAAACATTTTAAAAATCTAAATGGAAATGAAAACAAGCCCTCGTACCTGGAGATGGCTTGATTTTTGGTAACATCAATCAAGAAACCTACGGTTAAATGCACATACAAACCTGAGGTTTCAAAGCTTCTGCTGCCATAATGTAAACAGAAAGTCATAGGAGTTCCTCCTCTAGTTTGGGATACCTGAGTATTCCAGTGGATCCCAAATTTGGAGTCTTGAATCCAACTCCAAGAAGCAGAGCCCACACAGGGGTTCAGTTCAGTTCGGTTCAGTTCATTCGCTCAGCCGTGTCTGACTCTTTGCAACCCCATGAATCGCAGCATGCCAGGCCTCCCTGTCCATCACCAACTCCCAGAGTTCACTCAGACTCACGCCCATCAAGTCGGTGATGCCATCCAGCCATCTCATCCTCGGTCATCCCCTTCTCCTCCTGCCCCCAATCCCTCCCAGCATCAGAGTCTTTTCCAATGAGTCAACTCTTCGCATGAGGTGGCCAAAGTACTGGAGTTTCTGCTTTAGCACCATTCCTTTCAAAGAAATCCCAGGGCTGATCTCCTTCAGAATGGACTGGTTGCCTTAGAGCCATGCAAATTATCCTGGACTCCCCTGTCCTCAAGATAAACTGGCGGGGAGGAGGCCTTGAAAATATTTCAACCTTGAACCAATATAAGCATCAAACCTGCCTCTTCTTTTATCATTGGAGAAGATATTATTCAGCTATGACATATCTGTCATTTTTAATGGCAATTGCATAAATACAATTATTTTGTATTATCAAATGTTGGTCATTATGTCTCTCATAAAAAGCCTGTCCAGTTTTAAGAAGGAATTTTATCACATGACATTCTCTACCTGGTCAATTCTAAATAATATAATTTGGAAAATACTTGGGAGTTCCTTTATATCTAATTTCCCTCTAAGAGCCTTGGGCCATTTTGATCTTTGTTAAATCAGCATGTATTTGAATTTGGAAAAAGAAAAGAAAGAATGGTCCAGCTTTTTAAAAAGTTTTGTTTATATTTGTTTGTACTAGAGCATTGTTGCTGAGTATGGGCTTTCTCTAGTTGCAGTGAGGGGGCTTCTCATCGCAGCAGCTTCTTTTATTATGGAGAAAGGGCTTTTGGCACCAGGGCTTTAGTAGTTATGGCATATGGACTTTGTTGCCCATGGCATGTGGAATCTTCCTGGACCAGGGATTGAACCCATGTCCCCTGAATTAGCAGGTGAATTCTTAACCACTGGACCACCAGGGAAGTCCCAAGAATGTTCCATCTTTCAGTTCTGTTTGATGTAAACAGTTGCACCTACAACAGGATACTAACAGTCAGGTACCAAGTGGAATTTTGAAAGACACTATATATAAATATAGGAATTGCCTAAGCAAGCTCTAAAACCTATAGGCAACACTGCTAAAGAAGGCATGTTTGATGTGCTTTAGACACACACCAACCACAGAAAATAAAGAACTTTGGGCACTGGGGTCTCGGGGTGACAAATCCCAGCTCTGTCACTCAACATCTGTATGTCTTTAGGCAAATTACTTACACTTTCAGAGTCTCAGATCCCTCAATTGTATAATGAGGATGCAAATAATTGGCAAGATTGTTTTGAATATGAGAGATAATGTATTAATTAGTCTGATTCCTGGTTCTTCATGGGTATATATAAATGGTTTTTTTTATTACAAAGATCTACGTTCTTATTTAAAATTTTGATGTAAGACTTTAACAAAGAGAAAAAGGAAATGCTTTTGGCATCATCCTCGTGGCAAAAAGAAGATTCTGGCTCCCTTTTGGAGCTCAAGAGCTGGATGCTCTGTTGTGAACTACCTATATTGGGCGACTGACACAAACTAATCCAACATATTGCATACAAAGATGTTGAGCCAAATGCTTACTCTATCATCACCCAAGTTCATTGTGAGGTGTGTGTGTGTGCTAGTTGCTCAGTTGTGTCCAACTCTTTGCGACCTCATGGACTGTAGCCCACCAGGCTCCTCTGTCCATGGGATTCTCCTGGCAAGAATACTGGAGAAGGTTGCCATGCTCTTCTCCAGGGAATTTTCCTGACCCAGGGATAGAACCCAGGTCTCCAGCATTGAAGGCAGATTCTTTACCTTTGAGCTACATGCTGCTGCTGCTAAGTTGCTTCAGTTGTGTCTGCGAATCCCACAAAAGCACACAACTTCAGTTACTAACTAGGTTTCCATGCTGCAGACAAACTTATTGGAAGGAGGACAATTCTGCAGAGACTTAGATCTATGCAAAATGCCATAGCTGCATGTGTAGTCTACATATACTTTCCCAGATGTAGCAAACCATGATAAATTATATCTCGACAAAGAAACTACTCTTATTCACAGCAAGTTTGGAAACAATATTTCAGAAGTCTAACCCTTCTTTAATCATATACTTTGATGGAAGAATGTTCTTATGCACATCAGCTCAGCTCAATTCCTTCCAGAAGGACTGACATCTTAAACTGCACTAAACAATGAATCACCTTGTCAAATAAAGTGCAAAATGGAAAACCTGTTACCAAACTCATCTGATATAATGACATTTACAACAACATGTTTGAGGTGATAAACCGACAATAATAATTATATTTCCTTTAGACTTTGATTGTACTTTGAAAGTTCGATGCAATCATACTTTCTTCCTTCAAGAAAATTTTACACCCCGACATTTAATTTCTGAAACTTCAAACCTTCTATGAACATGCAAATCACAGTTGGCATTACAAGAAGCACTCTCGTCTCTCCTTCAGGAGCCTGGAATAATGATGGCGACGATGATGCTAACAATAGCTAAGTACAGGAGATTCTTCCTGTAATTCAGGGTTGATGGAAGCATTTCAGTTCAGTAATGACAAACAGGGCACTTTCCTCTCCCTAACAACCAGATTTTGCTGGTGGACTTTCTTGAGGAGAATAAAAGCAGAATCAAGGTCATGCAAAACACCGAGTTACAGCCGCATACATGGAGATTTGCACACAGTAGCTACTTAATTGCAATAAAATGTAAAATCATTTCTGGAAATTTTTCATGTATTCTGAACACTCAGAAGACTGGGTCACTCCTTTCAGGGTGAGGTTTTAATTATCCTCACAGAGCAGGCCACATCTGGGTTCACAGAGCCTGACAGACACTCCTGGCTCCCTCCACTGCTCTATAATCCTGCTTGGTGAACAGGCTCCCCCAAGGGCTCCTGGCCAAATTCTTCTCCTCCCTCTGGGTTGGCCAAGCATTGGATCCTCTCCTACACTGCTAAATTCTCAGTGCAGTTGGGTTGGGTTCAAAGCCTCTGGGCTCATGCTCACTAGCAGACTCCATCTACTTTGCTGTTTGTCAATAGGTCTGGCCAAAAGTTCAGTAGGAAAAGTACAAGAACTTTTGACTGAAGCAAGATATGATATACTGTTTGCAAATACCAATTATCCATGCTCCATCTGTCTCGGAAGTCCTCAAGAATCAGGCATGGGCTGTAGTCTCTTCTCAGAATATTTGGGATTAGAAAATCTGAGACCCAATAGTTCAGAGATAAAGAGAAACAAACAAAAATAAAACAATCACATCTAAAAGATGGGATTTTTATTAATATATCTAGACATAACAGTTTTAGGTGCTTTATTGAACATATAAACTGTATATTTTGCTTGTCTGCTGCTGCTGCTGTTAAGTCACTTCAGCCATGTCCAACTCTGTGCGACCCCATAGACGGCAGCTCACAAGGCTCCTCCGTCCCTGGGATTCTCCAGGCAAGAACACTAGAGTGAGTATTTTGCTTGTCTAGAAAGCTATAATCTTACCTAAGTGTTAACATATATATATGAATATGTTATATATATATTTTCCCTCTATGGTCCCTCAGATTTTATATGGTGTCCCATGATAGAGACAATAAAATCTAAGACTCCAGACCTAAATTATGAATGTATTTATTAAGTTGTTGCTCAGTCATATCTGACTCTTTGCTACTCTATGGACTGCAGCAGGCCAGGCTTCTCTGTCTTTCACTGTCTCCCAGAGTTTGCTCAAACTCATGTCCATTGAGTCAGCTGTGCCATCCAACCATTTCGTCCTCTGTTGTCCTCTTCTCCTCCTGCCCTCAATCTTTCCCTGCATCAGGGTCTTTTCCAGTGAGTCGGCTCTTTGCATCAGGTGGCCAAAGTTTTGGAGCTTCACCTTTAGCATCAGTCCTTCAAATGAGTATTCAGGACTGATTTCCTTTATGATTGACTGGTTTGATCTCCTGGCTGCCCAAGGGACTCTCAAGAGTCTTCTTCAGCACCATGTTTCAGAAGCATCAGTTCTTTGGTGCTCAGCCTTCTTTATGGTCCAACTCTCACATCTGTATATGACTACTGGTAAAACCATAGCTTTAACTACATGGACACTTGTCAGCAAAGTTATGTCTCTGTTTTTTAATATGCTAAGTTTGTCATAGCTTTTCTTCCAGGGAGCAAGTGTCTTTTAATTTCATGGCTGCAGTCAGCATCCACAGTGATTTTGCAGCCCAAAAAGATAACGTCTATCACCGTTTCCATTTTTACCCCATCTATTTGCCATGAGGTGAAGTTTATTAAGTTACTTGTTTGAAATACTTTGCCTGTAGCTGCATCAACTATTAGATAAAAAACTCCCTTCTGGTCTGTATCTTATTCTAGTGCTAGCAGCATGCTTTCCAAAATAGGAGCACCCAACAAGTTGGTTAATATTGAAATGAACATAGATATTTAAATAAAGGATATCCTGGATTTCTCTTAATACCAAAAGGCAGCCTGACATAGTCTTCTGCAAAGCAGGGGTTTCTAGGACAGCTGGACTCATGCCAGACCCAACACATAAGAATTTCACTGCTCATATTTGTTAAATGAATAAATGAGGAATGACAGAGATGTTTAATATATGGAATATGAGACAGTTTCACAGTATAGGACTCAAGGGAAGATGGTCCTATTGACAAATGAACGAATTGGGGCGCTCTGAGGATTTAGCAGCAGCAGTGACAGCTGTGATCGGTCATGACAGGAACTGCACCTGCATCTCAAGGCGCGCACCGTTTCTGAAGCCTCGCGTGGTGTTCATTATGAAACCCACTGCTCAGATGAACATAAGCAGCTTTCCTAGGGTCAAACAGCAATGATGGGGCTGAAACGAGATTTGAAGGCAGGCTTGTCTCTTCTGAGGCCTGTTATTTTCCCAGTCCCCTGTGTTATCCTGTGGTCACCTGAAGTCCACAGAACCAGTGAGAGTGGGGACAGGGTGGGTGGGGAAAGAATATCAGGCTTACAGGCTTTCAGACTCATTACAAATGATGGAGATTTGATGGAGTGAGGTCAATGAGGAGAGGATACAATGATTTTGTTGATTCTAAAAGTGAAACTTTTCCACATAGGCGTGCATATGACTCTAGTCATTTTAAAAAAAAAATTGTTTTGACCCAAAGTGGAGAAGAACACTTGCTCATTCTTTGAAAACAATAAGAGATGATTGGTGGGCACATGCTGAAATGGCTATCTTCCCTCTGCTCAGCACATCATTATTTGTAAAATCATTGAGAGGGGAAAAATGACAGACTCCATATTGTGCGGGATATGGCCACATTCAAATAGCTTTGTCCCTTTCTTAAGAAATCAGGCAGGAAAAGTGGCTAATCGGAGGGCCAGCAAACCCATGAAGCCATATAATGAATTCCGGGGCGAGGACATATGAGAGCTCACAATTTAGTAAATGACTATAGCAGCTAAGAAATCGGGAGGTTGTCTTCCCATGTGTAGTGTCCACAGGAGCGAGAGCTTTATGTAGCCTGCCAACATCACCCGTGTAGAGTCTGGGCTAATGTCTGTATTAATTTAACTTTTCGCTGGAATTGCTGTTCAACTTTTTTCCTTTGAAATGAACCACTGCTTTACAAAATGAAAAATCTATAAAATGTAGCAAAGACTCTATGACAATTAGTGCCATTATGCTCTTTTTTAATCCTGTTTTGGAAGCAGAATTTTTTCATGGTTCAGATACTGTTCCAATAATTAATTTGAAAATTCGCTGTATTTNTCGCTGGAATTGCTGTTCAACTTTTTTCCTTTGAAATGAACCACTGCTTTACAAAATGAAAAATCTATAAAATGTAGCAAAGACTCTATGACAATTAGTGCCATTATGCTCTTTTTTAATCCTGTTTTGGAAGCAGAATTTTTTCATGGTTCAGATACTGTTCCAATAATTAATTTGAAAATTCGCTGTATTTTTCTAAATTAGCGCTCTTCATTTTCCTCTGGGGAAGAAGGTGAGATACTGCAAAGCTTTATAGCAACTTGGCTGAAACCCCAAGTCAAATGACAGCAATAGTAATCACACTTCTCTGGCTCTCTCCCCCAGCCCCGCCCCCGCCCCCCACCAGTAAAGTNTATTTTCGCTTCAAAAAAAATAAGGTTCATTGTTAATATCTGAGTATTTATTTTTAACTGTGGATAAACATTATCTATCTTTGGCTTCAGATTCTACAGACTCAGTTACAATTAAAATTTGTGTTTATTAACACTATAACTATAGAGTAACTGCTACACTATGTGATGATCATGCAAGCTGTTAATGTTATTTAGGTAAAAATGCGGTTGTGAAGAACTTTTAACTAGTTAAATAAATAAGGAAATAGACTGACAGATGAACAAACAAAACTCTTTAAGATGTATGTTTAACTTTTAGTTATCAGACTCCACTTAGGTTATAATTTTGAGAAAATATCCTCCTTGGGAATTCTTTGCATCTTGTTAAAATGAGTTAAAAGCAGAATGCCAAATTTTATACCTCAAAATGTCCTAACGAGGTGAAGCTTTTTAAAAAGCGTGTTTTACAACACCCGTGTAAACCTCTGCGTATGTTCGTACTGCAGACTATGAAGACCATGAAGACAAGAAGAGGCTGCCAGAGAAAAAGCAGAAAACCCCAAACCATTTGCTCCTCTACTGATGCTAGTCAGCAGCAGCGTTACAGTGACTGCCAGAGCTGTGGAGTGGTTGACAGTGCTGAAGCGCTGAGAAACGTTNGCGTATGTTCGTACTGCAGACTATGAAGACCATGAAGACAAGAAGAGGCTGCCAGAGAAAAAGCAGAAAACCCCAAACCATTTGCTCCTCTACTGATGCTAGTCAGCAGCAGCGTTACAGTGACTGCCAGAGCTGTGGAGTGGTTGACAGTGCTGAAGCGCTGAGAAACGTTTTTCTGCACTTCAGCTTCAAGCTCCCGAAATCAGCTACTGAAGTCTTCCATGACTTACTTGTAGAAACAGTTACATTTATTTACTCAAATATTAGGTTTATTCTTTTCATCAGGCACCCTTTTTATAATTAGCTAAATATTGCATTGCAAATTTTGAATCAATTTGCATTGATTCAAAAAAATTCTTAGTTGTACATCCATCAAGAAGGGAGAAAGGCCTCTGGGTGAAGAGCACTCTGGGCAGAGAAAATGAATGGTGCAAAGGCCCACCGTGTCATTTGGAGAGGAAGACAGAAGTGGCTGTAGAACTGGAGGCCGCTGGGAAAGGAACACAGCTGAGGACGAAGGGGCCAGCAGAAGCCAGATGCTAGACATCTTCTTCCACCCTTGTCCCCTTCTTTAACATCCCACCTACCAAGCTTCATTCATTCCAGTCTCATCTCCTGCAGAAGGGTCTTTCAGCCATGTAGATTTCTGCTGTGGTTTTCCACAGCACATAGAATGTTGCCCAAACTCCCTGCCAGGCCCCCAACATCTGGCCCCTGGAGGCTTTTCTAGGCAAACCTCAGGACTATCTCCCCTTGGCTCATTAATTTCCAGCCCCTTCTCTCTGCTCATTCACCTACCAAACTATGTTAAATCAGGCCCATCGCCCATACTGTTCCCTTTACCAGTATGCCCTCTTCCTCGGCCCTTTGCATGGTGTCCTCCTTTCTCAGGCCTTCTCTAACAGCAGCCATCAAGACTGAGTCTCCCCATCCCTCCATCCCATGCTAATATTTGTCACTACCTACTTTTCTTCTTGAATTTCTTATTTATTGACTCTCTCAGCATGGGACTGAAAGCTGCTTGAGGGTGATGCCATGTTCATTTCCTTTGCCCTTGTAGCATCAGCACCTAGCGTGATGCCTGGCAATGGTAAGCCTTCAATAAATGCCCACTGAATGGACAAGAGAAAAATAAAAATGAAAACAACATTGATCCTTTAAGTTACAATACAGTAGGGAAATTTAAAAAAAGAAAAAAGCAGGCAAATATAGCAACATGAAATAAATATCTCCCTCTACTAACTGTTCACTATATGCCACACATATAATATGAGCAAAAAAATTTTTTTCATTATTGGCCACATCAAATTTATGAGCAGGACATTACTCTTCCTATGTATTTTTTTATATGAAAACTAGAAGCTCAGGCAGAAAAAAGTACCTTGCCCAAAGTCATAGCTGTTAAGTTGTGGAACCAAAGACAGGTCATGGAAGGCCTTGAATTCCACTCTCAGAAGGAAGACTTTATTTCATTGCTGTCTGGGAGGCACTGAAGATGTTTTGAGCAAAGTAAAATAAATCTTAAAATATTTTATTAGTAGAAGTATTCATTCCCTGAATTATACTAGACCATTGTGCTTTTAATGCTATGAAGACTAAATGGGAGGATATTCCATTTCCCTACCAGGCTTTGCCTGAGAACCCAATTTTTTATTCCATTCCTTCAGTTAAAGAGACCTGGGGTAACTTCTAGAATGTGAGATACTCCTCTGAGACAGACACCCACAAGGACAATTAAAAGGATAAAAATCTTAGACCAAATATGAAATAAAGTGAATAATTTTCTTCTGAGTTTTTATAATTATTTTTAGACATAAAATCATGTACTGTGCAAAAATTCATGAATTTGAACTTTTAAGAAAGAAAATAGCACAGTCATAATAAGCCCTGCCTATTTAAATGCATTATTATTTGAAGTTGGTATAACCAACATTTTATATGAAATATTTTCAGTGTGCCTGGTTTTGGTCAATCCTGTAAAGAAAACAAACAAACAAACAAAAAAACACTGCAAAATAGATTTTCCACCTTACTAGGTATATTCCCAGATCTTGAAGAAACAGATTATGTGCTTATGTTCTTCTTTCCTCACCACTATGGATAAAAGTCAAGAACAAAAAAAAGTTATCCTTAGGAAGCACAATAATTTGCATAAAGACTACACATATAAACAAGCATTTTTCCATAACTTAAAAAGATAACAAAGGAGCATACAAGCACAGAAGAAATTAAATTTTAAAGCTGTAATGGTTGATTTGAAAATTCTAAAGAGAGACACAGTTCACATAGAGTTATATGACTCTCCTTTCCCTTAAAAATCCATTTTGATTAGTTTCAGATGTCATTAAATAGTGTTTACAATTTGTATAATAAATGTATAATTCTTCAGCATGAAGCTATGTCATTATTTCTTTAACAAAGCTTCTTTTTGTAACAAAACTTTTTTTCCAAGTTATTTTTTTAAGTATTTCAGCTTCAGTAATGTAAAAACAAAATCCCACTGGGATGAAAATCATTTTCAATAGCTTTATAAAGGTACAATATACCTACGATAAAATAGTCCAATTTAAGCTTAAATGTCAAGGAGTTTTGAAAAATGTATGGATGCAACCATTATTATAATTAAGATATAGAATCTTTCCAAGAATATGCACCTTCGTGTTCCCTAATTCCTGGGCCTGGACAGCCCTTGATCTGCCACTACAGACTAGTTTACCTATTCTAGAGTTTACATAAACAGAACCACACAGTAAGTACACTTTGGGGTCTGGCTTTTTTCACTCAACATAAGGTTTTGGACATCTATCCAAGTTTCCCGTGTGACAGAAGTCCCTTGCTTTTTATTGCTGAGGAATAATCTATTGTATGGATCTACCGCCATTTGCTCCTTCTTCCTCCCACTGAGATATTTTGCTTGTTTTACATTTTGGCTATTTTGTAAAAAAAGAAAAACTGCTATGAGCACTTGTGTTCCAGTTTTCCTGTGAAGATGCTTCTATTTCTCTTTGGCAAATACCTAAGTG
Source organism: Neotragus moschatus (assembly GCA_006410615.1). Lineage (NCBI taxonomy): Eukaryota > Metazoa > Chordata > Mammalia > Artiodactyla > Bovidae > Neotragus > Neotragus moschatus. The sequence goes on from SJYA01002821.1 coordinate 1,892,810, forward strand.
TGGGATTTCTGGATTACATGATATGTGAATACTTAAATAAGAGATTTTAAAGTTGACTTTCAGTGCAAACGCTTTTTCCAAAGTGGTACTCCACTGAACATTCCCATCAAAGTGTAGCAGAATTTCACTTGATTCAAAGCCTTGTCAACACATGATATGGCCAATCTTTTAATACCAGCCGGCATCACTGACTCGATGGGCGTGAGTCTGAGTGAACTCCGGGAGTTGGTGATGGACAGGGAGGCCTGGCGTGCTGCGATTCATGGGGTCGCAAAGAGTTGGACACGACTGAGCGACTGAACTGAACTGATACTGATGTTTATGTAGTAGGAGCTCATTGTGGCTTTAGTGTGAATCTTTCTACTGACTCATCATGTTGCGCTTTCTCATGTGCTTATCTGCTATCTATCTGTCTTCTTTGGTGAAGTGTCTCTTCCAGTCTTTTACCTAATTTTTAAATCGGTTGTTCACCACCTTCTCTCTGAGTTTTGAGATTTCTTTAAAAATCCTGGATAAAAGCCCTTTTATCAGGTATTTAATGCAAATGTTTTCTTCCAGTTTGTGTCCTTGTATTTCTTAATAGTATATTTTAAATATCAAAAGTTTTTTAATTGCTGAAATTTAATTTATGATATATATTTTTTTGAAGTGTGCTTTTCATGTCTTGGGAAATTTTCTCACAAACAGTATTTCAATGAACTTTGCTAATTTACTAAATGAAGATAAATAGTATCTTGGTATCTTTCTGAAATTAAAATATACTTAAACTCAATTACTTCATAAGGCTGTTGTGGAGATGAAATGAGATTCATGTAAAACAATTTGTCTGGTGACTCAGCATTCTGTTGTTCATACTTGTTAGTTTTTATTATGATTAAGTTTACCAGAAACTTGTATTTCTTCTCTTATAGATTCCTTTACACACAAAAATTTTAAGACATTTATCATCAAGGAAAAAACATTTTTTTCCATTTTCATTGCCAAATTTTTTTCCACATAGTAGCTTTTTATCTTTTCAATTTTTCTCATTATATTTCTTCTTTAATTTTTCTCCCTACTGGTTTTTGAAAAGTTCTTCCCCATTCAGAATATGTTCTGGGTATATGAATGTAATATATGGTACAACTGGCACCACAACCTGATGGAGAAAAGAAATCAATAAGATATGTAGGGAATTGGGCTTCTCGGGTGGTTTAGTGGGTAAAGAAGCTGCCAGCAATGCAGGAGACATGGGTTCAATTCCTGGCTCGGGAATATCCCCTGGAGGAGGGCCTGGCAACCCACTGCTGTACTCTTGCCTGGAGAATGCCAAGGACACACAGGGTCACAAAGAGTCAGAAATGGCTGGAGTGACTGAGCATGCATGCATGCATGAGCTACTTTAGAATTTAGAAGTTTACATCATATCATAATTCAAAATAAATTCTAGGTGAAGTAAAAATCTAATTTTAACCATTTTTTTCATTTTAAAAAGTGAAATAAGCAGGAACATGGCATCCATGACTGTAGCCATGTTCCACTGGTCAGGAGCAAGTCACAGGCCCCAGTCACACTGGATGAGGAGTATCAAAAAGGATCACATTAAGGCATGCTGACCACCACTGTTCATACATGCTACAAAAGGAATGAATCTTAAAATCATTGCACTGAGTGAATGAGTGGGAAAAAAAGTGGTAAAAAAGAGAGCATGTATTTTTATTATGTTTATATAAACTACAGATGCAAACTAATCTATAGTGGCATATCCCTCCCCAAGTACAACCCAGAAATTCAGGGGAGTTTACACCCCGTGGAAAGAATGTTTGGCTGACAGGTGATGGAATCACTGGATAAATGCAACTCCTCTTCCCCTTATACCACTTCTCTTGACTCTTACCTCTGCTCCCCAGGGTCGTACCTCATTTTATCATTGAAGTGTTATTGATTTATAATATATTAGCTTCAGGCATACAACATAGTGATTCAAAATTTTTCTAGATTATACTCCACTTAAAGTTATTATAAAATAGTGGCTAGATTCCCTGTGCTGTGAAAAATATCCTTGTATTTTATTTATTTTATATNAGATGTGTATAAGAGACAGCTCTTACCTCTGCTCCCCAGGGTCGTACCTCATTTTATCATTGAAGTGTTATTGATTTATAATATATTAGCTTCAGGCATACAACATAGTGATTCAAAATTTTTCTAGATTATACTCCACTTAAAGTTATTATAAAATAGTGGCTAGATTCCCTGTGCTGTGAAAAATATCCTTGTATTTTATTTATTTTATATATAGTAGTTTGTACCTTAGTCCTTATTCCTATCTTGCCCCTGCACACTTCCCTCCCCCCACTGGAAACTAGTTTGTTCTCTATATCTGCGAGTTTGTTTCAGTTTTGTTTTATCCATTTGTTTTTAGTTTCCACATATACTTGATAATATACAGTATTTATCCTTACCTGTCTCTTATTTCACGAAGCATAATACGTGCCAGGCCCATCCATGTTACTGTAAATGGAAAAAAGTCATTCTTTCCTATGACTGAGTAGTCTTCCATTGTATATATAACAAATCTTGACCCATTTATTTACTGACAGACACTTAGATTTCTTCAATGTCTTGGATGTTGTGTGTAATGCTGCTATGAACATTAGCTGCTGTGAACATATGTATCTTTTTGAATTCATGTTTTCATTTTCTTCAGACATATACCCAGAAGTAGAATTGCTGTGTCATATTGTAGTTCTAGTATATTTTTGAAGAACTCCATAGTGTTTTTCACAATGGCTGTACCAATTTACATTCCCACCAACTATGTATGAGAGTTCCCTTTCTCTACATCCTTGCCAACATTTGTTATTTGTGGTTTTCTGATGATAGCCATTCTGACAAGTGAGTTATGTTTTGAGTTGCATTTCTCTGACAATTAGTGATTGTCAGAGCATCTTTTTCTTGTTCGTGTTCATCTGGAGCATCTTTTCTTGCTCATGCCATATGTATGTCTTCCATGGAAAGACATCTTTTCAGGTCTTCAGTCCATTTTTAATTGAGTTTGGGTATTTTTAACTTGAATTGTGTAAGCTCTTTCTGTATTTTGGATACTAACCCCTTATCTGTTATATCATTTGCAAATGTTTTCTCCTATTCAATCGGTTGTCTTTTTTGCTGTCAATGGTTTCCTTTGGGGTGCAAAAGATTTTAATTAGCTCTCATTTGTTTTATTTTTGTTTTTGTTTCCATTGCCTTGGGAGAACTATCCAACACAAAACTTATACAATTTATGTCAAAGAGTGCTCAGCCTATGTTTTCTTTTAGGATTTTTATGTTTTCCAGCCTTACATTTAGGTCTTCAATCCATTTTGAGTTTGTGTTTGTATATAGTCTGAAGGAACATTCTAATCTCATTTCTTTCCATGTAGCTGTCCCAGCATGACTTTTTGAAGAAATTGCCTTTCCTCCATTGTACATTCTTGCCTCCTTTGTCATAAATTAGTTGACCATAAATGCATGCTTCTGTTTCCAAGCTCTCTGTTCTGTTCTGTTGATCTTTGTGTCTTTTTGTGCCAGTACAGTAGTTGTTTTTTTTTTTTTCTTTTTATTACTCTAGGTCTGTAGTATTGTCTGAAGTCAAAGTGATACCTCCAACTCTGTTATTTCTCAATATTGTTTTGGCTATTCAAGGTTCTTTGTATTTCCAAACAAATTTTAAAATTATTAGTTCTGGTTTTGTGAAAAATGCCTTTGGTATTTTGATACGGATTGTATTGAATCTGTACATTGCTTTGGGTAGCATGCTCATTAAAACATGAATTGTTCTGATACGAGAAGTTGTATACTTTTCCATCTGTTTGCATTGTCTTCAGTTTCTTTCATCAGTGTCTTAGAGTTGTCTGAGTACAGATTTTACCTTCAATTTATTCCTAGGTATGTTATTCTCTTTGCTGCAAAAATAAGTGAGGTTGTTTCTTAATTTCTGTTTCTAATAGTTTGTTGTTAGCGTGTAGAAATGCAACAGATTCTGTATATTAATTTTGTGTCATCCATTCTTCTCCCACATTCCTTGGTCATCTTTGTGGTCATTATCTTGAACTGTTTATCAGGTAGACTGCCTACCTCCTCTTCACCTAGTTCTTCAGAATTTTATTTTGGTTCTTTGTTTCAAATGTATTCTTCTATCTCCTCATTTTTCCTAGTTTGCTGGTTTTGTTTCTATATGTGTGATAGATTATGTTTCCTGACCTTGAAGTTTTTCTTAGCCAGGAGACATCCTATGCCTACTACCTTCGCCTCACTCCACTCCAGTCACCAGAGCTGTATGTCCCTTATGTGGGCTGCATAATAGGTCCTTTGTTATGGTGGGCTGACTTTGGTGGATGGTCTGGTAGGTGTGGCTGGCCTTTGGTCTTGTTGGTTACCAGGTCCTGCCCTGTGTGGAGGTTGCTGGCTACTGGTTGGTGGGCCAGATCCTGTGTCCCGGGCTGATGCCAACCTGGTGGTGTTGACTGGGTCCTGCCACAGCAGGGTGCAATGGTCCTGGGGCTAGTGCTTCCCTTTGGTGGTCTCAAGGCTAGAGCCAGTTTGCTGGTGGACAGTGATGGGACTCGGGGTCTCTTAGTAGAGCCCTGGGATTTAGCCACACACTGATGTTTGTGGCTAGTTCCAGGGTACTCTGGTGGACAGAGCCATGTCCAGGGGTGGCTCTGTAGGCTCAAGGGGCCTAAAGGCAGCCTGCCTGCTGGTGAGTGGTGCTGTGTTTCTGCCCATCTCAGTACTGGAGCCTACAGGCTTGTTGAATGGGGCAAGAGTGGGTCTTGAGGCCAGTAAGGTAGAGGGAGGATTCCAAAATGGCAGCCGTTTCTGCATCCACTGATGAACTCCACTTGCCTCCTTCTCTGGGTAACTGCCCAAGATCAGCATGTGGGTCTGACCCAAGTTTCTTTCTAAATACTGCTTCTTCTTTGGGTCCCAGAGCATTTGAGATTTGTGCTTTCTCTAAGAGTTGTTCAGATGCTCAGCTGTGTTCAACTCTTTGTGACCCCATGGACTGCAGCACGCCAGGCTTCCTGTCCTTCACCATCTTCTGGAGCTTGCTCAAACTCATGTTCATTGAGTTGGTGATGCCATACAACCATCTCGTCCTCTGTCCTCCCCTTCTCCTCCTGTCTTCAATCTATCCCAGCATCAGGGTCTTTCCTAATGAGTTGGCTCTTTGTATCAGGTGGCCAAAGTATCAGAGTTTCCTCTAAAAGTGGAGGCTCTTACATAGGCCTCAGGCTCTCCAGTAAGTAAGCCCTGCTGGCCTTCAAAACCCAACATCCTGGGGGCTTGTCTTCCTAAGGCATATCTCTGGACCTCAGAGCTCACTGTGGCCTTAGACCCATCCCTCCTTGGAGAGGACTTCCACAACTGTAATTATTCTCCCCTTTATTGGTGATCAATCTGGGGACATGTATGTTGATTATACCATCACTCTGACCCTCCTACCCAGGTCATTTGGTTCCTTCTTTATCTCTGGAGTTGTAGATTTTTTCTAGTAGATTTCAGTCTTTCTCACCAATAGTTGCTCTGTAAATAGTTGTAATTTTGTTGGACCTCTGAGGGAGTGACTGCAAGGTTTGCCTTTTCGGCCATTTTTTCAAGAATCAGGATTGTACTTTTTAACAAAGGACTTGAGCATAGGCTTTCTGCCTGGAGCTGTACTTTCTGGAGTACCTGGTTAAGACACAATTACAAAGAGAATGTTTTCCTATGTCATACTATTATTCTCCATATAAAGACATTCTTAAACTTCTCTGTTACTACTTGCAGACCTTAATACATTGCTGACCAGGGGACTTTTGCAGAAACTAACACCTGTGGCTGTCACATATCTCTGGTCACAAATGTGTTAGTAAGCTAGAAAATGACATGATCAACAGTCACTCCTCTCTGACTACTTGGATAACAGTGGGAACTAGGTAGAAGGGTGTTTGGGAAAAAATATCAAGGTAAAATCTGATGCTGGCATAATCTTTCCTTAGTTGGCATCACCCTGCAGGAGTAGCCAACACTATGTGAATATTTTCTTTAATCTTTTCTTCTTATCTCATTTTCACAAAACAAACAAAAAATAAGCTGAAGCTAGCATGCTTTTGTCAAGACATAGTAGCATCTCCTTAATGTTTTAAGATATCACAAAACCACAGATCCTCAGATCACTATATCTGGCTTCTTCTCTGTTGATGCCTAAAGGACACGGAAAACATTTGAGGATTAAAAATACTCAGCCAACTACATATGAGAAATGAGCCCAAATGCCAGTCTAGAAGCTGCAAACGTTATGATGTGATGTCACCAAGGTTATAGACAAAACTTCATCTTCCCTAGAGTCAGCCAGACTAAAACTCTGGGGGGAGATTATAGTTCAGTGCCAACAACCTCCAAATGTTGGAAGTTTATGCATGCTGTGACTGGAGTCATTCAAAATCTGTCTGTCATCCAAAATCTGTTTCACTGTCTTGCTGTTTCTTGAAATGCTCTGGGGTTGCTTCTTTAGTTTAGTGTAGATCTGCCAGCAGATCTTGTTAAATTACAGGATGTATCTGGCACTGCCGAATCCTTAACCCAGGCCCACTTGGTGAGCATATTATCATAGATTTGTTTACCAGTTTATGAAAGTACCTTCAAGAAATAGCACACGTGAAAAGAAATTTTTCTGGGAAACAGATTTGATAAAGATTCCAGAAAATCTGGAAACTAACTTGGCAATAAGTAGATTAGAATAGGCTAGATTGGTGGAACAAATAGACCCTCCCAAAGCTTAGCTGTATCAGAACAAAGATTGTTCCTTGCTTATGAAACAGTCCACATTGCTCAGTCTTCCAGGGTCCTGGCCTGACAGTGGCAATGCCATCTTTACCATGGGGCTTCAAAGGTCACCCTGAAGGTTGGATCCCAGTCAACCAGGGAAGGAAAAAAGCAGAGGGGAGCACACTTGGGAGAGTTCATGAGTCAGGTTTGAAGTTACAACTCTTCCCACCCCTACTGGCTAGAACTTAATCGCATGGCCCCACCTAACCTCAGGGAGGATGGACACTATGGTTTAGCCAATAACTCGGGATGCTGAGGAAAATAGGTTTTGGTGAACAGTTAGTAACTTACAAGGAGAAGGCCTGAGTGGGGCTTTGTTTCCAAGGTTAGGTGTTTTTGAGGCAACTGGAGTGACCTGGGGAAATCCCATGGAAAGTATAGAAAAGGAAGTTTAATGTTAGCTATCTATTGTTCTGAAATGAATTACTGAAACATATAAAATCTTAAAATAACAGTCAAATCTGCTTACTGCTTCTGTGGGTTGGGAATTCTGGTCTCACTTGACAAGGCAGTTCTGGCTCAGGGTTTCCACGAGGTTCATTCAGATATTGATTGAGACCAAGGACTTCTGGAGGCTTAGCTAGGATTGGAGGATCCACTTGGCATGGTTGTCAAGTTGGTGCTGGCTCTTTGTGGGAGGACTTAGTTCCTTCTCACAGGAGCCTCTCCATAGGGCCCCTTGATTGCCTTCATGATATTGTCACTGCTTTCCTCCAGAAAGAATGAGCTAAAAGAACACTGGTGACCTAGCCTAGGAATTAATCTCTGCCATGCTTATTTAACTTATATGCAGAGTACATCATGAGAAACGCTGGGCTAGAAGAAGCACAAGCTGGAATCAAGATTGCCAGGAGAAATATTANTGACTAGTTTTCTGTGAGTATGGTTTCAGTGTGTCTGCCCTCTGATTCCCTCTTGCAACACTTACCATCTTACTTGGTTTTCTCTTACCTTGGGCGTGGGGTATCTCTTCATGGCTGCTCCAGCAAAGTGTAGCTGCTGTTCCTTACCTTGGACAAAGGATAACTCCTCACCGCCACCCTTCCTGACCTTCAAGGTGGGATAGCTCCTCTAGGCCTTCCTGTGCCCGTGTAGCCACTGCTCCTTGGACATGGGGTTGCAATTCTCGGCCGCGGCCCCTGGCCTCAGGCACGGGATGGCTCTTCCCGGCCGCCATCCCTGACCTCAGACGTGGGGTAGCTCCTCCCGGCCGCCACTCCTGACCTCGGATCAGGGTAGCTCCTCTCAGCCATTTCTGGGCCGTCCCAGCCTGGCACTCTCAGCCGCTGCCCCTAACCTCGGATGTGGGGTAGCTAAGCACTTTTTTTCTAAATTAAAATTTATTTGGTGATTTTTGTGATGACTAGAAATATTAAATAATACCTGCATGTCAATTCCTTTTCATCTCATTGAAAAAGAACAGTGGATGTTAAAGGTAACTATGCAATTTTTCTACAGCCTGGTAGCTCAGCTGATAAAGAAGCCATCTGCAATGCAGGAGACCCAGGTTCAGTTCCTGGGTTGGGAAGATTCCCTGGAGAAGGAATAGATACCCACTTCAGTCTTCATGGGCTTCCTGGTGGCTTAGATATATACTTTTAGGCTCCAAAATCACTGCAGATGGTGACTGCAGCCATGAAATTAGAAGATGCTTGCTCTTCCAAGGAAAAGTTACAGCAAACCTAGACAGCATATTAAAGAGACAGTATTTTGCCAACAAAGCTAGTCAAAGCTATGATTTTTCCAGAAGTCAGGTATGGATGTAAAATTTGGATAATAAAGAAGGTTGAGCATCGAAGAATTAAACTCTTGAGAGTCCCTTGGACTGTAAGGAGATCAAAACAGTCAACCCTGAAAGAAATCAACCCTGAATATTGATTGGAAAGNAAGAGACAGTATTTTGCCAACAAAGCTAGTCAAAGCTATGATTTTTCCAGAAGTCAGGTATGGATGTAAAATTTGGATAATAAAGAAGGTTGAGCATCGAAGAATTAAACTCTTGAGAGTCCCTTGGACTGTAAGGAGATCAAAACAGTCAACCCTGAAAGAAATCAACCCTGAATATTGATTGGAAAGACTGATGCTGAAGCTGAAGCTCCAATACTTGGGCCACCTGATGTGAAGAGCTGACTCATTAGAAAAGACCTTGATGCTGGGAAATTTTGAAGCTGGAGAAAGGGATGAAAAAGGATGAGGTGATTTGATGGTATCACCAACTCAATGGACATGAGTTTGAGCTAGCTCCAGGAAATGCAAGCTCCAGGTAAGCCTGGTGTGTGGCAGTCCTTGGGGTCGCACAAGATTGGCACACAACTGAGCTACTGAATAGCAGCAACTAATATAATTTTTACTCAGTATTGAAGTAAATTTTGTAAAGTTTAATATAAATGAATTACATTGTGTAACTTTTCAACAACCAATGAGCAGAAATGTGTAGAAACTACAAAAATATGCAATTTTATTTTAAATTTAACTACATATCACGACAAAGTTGAGATAAAAGGCTCTGAATCTGTGGGTTTTTTTGTATATTTGTCTTAATTATGAATATTGAAAATATTTCTTAATGAAACTGATAATGCAGAAAAGACTACCTCTATGATTATAAAAACTTTATCAATTGAACACTGTGCAAGTTTTTTCAATATTTTTCATAGCTTTTAATTATTAAGTGTAACATATTTTATATATAGGATAAATTTTTCCAAATAAATTTTAATCTTTAGTATAAGATAATAGGATCTTTAGCAATAATAGTGTATTTGTATTGTAAAATATTTAATTCTTCCAGGAAAAAATATACAGAAAATATATATGTACTTTCTTAAGAATAAAATCACCACTGCACTCAATACCAAAGTTAAAAAATCAATGAAATCACTTAGAAGACCCTGCCCAATTCTAGTTTCCTTCAGGCCTTAAATATGCCACTATACTGTCTGGTTTATTAATCCTTGATTAGTTAATATTATATAATTATTAGTATAAGTCATCTATTATATTTTAATTCATCATTTTTTTCTGCTTAGTATTTTTATTGTTTATAAATCCCTGCACATACTTAAGTTTTAAACATATTACTGTGTTCATTTTTATTATCTTTGTGTATGTGTTTGTACAAGTTCCCATTCATACTTCCTTTTTATTATATTTTTTTTCCATTTTCCTTTGAAACTTAATTTAGAAATTCTTCATGACCCTTAAGTAAAATTGGGTTCCTCCAAAGTAGCTTTGCCTTTCTACCTGCCAAACACCTAGAGGTACCTTGCAAGATTTCCAATTTGTGATTTTTTTTGTTTGTTTGTTTTGCTTCTTGACTTCATACAAATTGTGAATTTTGGCTACAGATTTGCATAATGAACAGTGTGAATATAAATTTTCAGTATTCCTTTTTACATATTTTTGTTTATTATTATTGTTGTTCCAGTTAGCAGGAAGTTACAAAGATTAATTTTTCATATAACACTCAAAGAGTATATTTCAAAGCCCCGCTATTACAGATTCTGGCTTAGGTGTTCAGCAGCTCCTTTGCTGTCCTCCCCATGTATGGTCGAGTGTTGGACCTTATCTGCTAGCTATGATGCCTTAAAAAAATGAATTCAAGCTCAAAGGGTTTGGGAGACCTCTGGTAAAATATTGCTGCAGGAAAACACTGTTATGCTTTGACTTCCTCTTCACTCAGGTCTCTGACATTCCTATTAGATAACTGAGGATTTAAAAGAGATATATTTTGTATTTTATCCAGAATTATTAGCTGCTTCAGCTCAGGGGTGATCCAGATAACCAGCCTGCCAGATTAATAGAAACGGACATCTGGGTTTTTGTTTGTCAGTTTCTTTATTTAATTTAAAAATTATAATCTTTCAAATGGTTTAATCAGTGAGACTTCTATTTTTCCTTACCAGTTAATTATTTCTTTACTCATTGTAGAAAGAAATTAAAGCCTATTCTTTGTAATGAGCATTGTTAAATTCATGCTCAAATTCTGAAATATAAACTGACAAATAGAGCCTAAAGACCACGGAATCCAAGAGTATATTAGAAATTCACTCTATGTTCACCTGTCATGTTGAAGCATACAAACACCAAGCCTTGAAATGTGTTATTCCTCTTGTCTTAATGTGTGATTTAACCTTAATCCTTAGGAAGAACTAAATTCATAATTCCTTACTGTAATTTCATCTCTTAAATCAAAACAGTTTCTGCTACCCCTGGATATTTATAATTCTTTGATAGGAATTTTTAATTTACTACAGATTAAAAAAATAGGAAATACTTAACTAATGATGTATGTAACCTGATTTACAGCTTAAACTATTTACTGTGCATCAGGTCATTGATGCTTAGGTGGAAAATTACAAGTTTTGTCATTTTCTAACAGTGTTATTTAAAAACTCAGGTTTAAAATAATATATTTTATTTCTTATTAACATTTCTGATTATTCAGTGATGTAATATACATTTGATAGACCGATGTGCAGCACTGTTGATGCTGATAATTTGAAAACTTTCCCCTAAGACACTTATGTCCTCTTCCTAGGTGGATGAATGCCCACATGAGGAAACACATAATGAGCTTATGTGTTCAATCTTATGTCTTATAATATTTATTTGAAATAGCAACATTTGATACATTAATTTAACATTTTATATGAATTTCAAGTCTGTGTGTGTATTTGAAATATATGATAAATTTTATTTATATACAGGATGAACACTTTGCATTTTATATATTTTTAAAATCAGGATGAACTAAATTTATAACTTAATAAAAGACTTACTTTCTTAGAAGCCTCTGATTTCTAGGAAGTCGACCAGCTCACAATTTTATTAACCTGCTAATAATATCAGGCCAATTTCTGAAATTCACTGTGAGTGTAAACTATTCAGAAAATAATGCGGGTTGGGTTTTGAACAGTGTGACTTTTCCTAAATGCACTCCTTCACCCATTTGTTTTCTCTGTATTATCTGACAGATGAAATTAGGGCTATTGTCAAGAGCTCATAATTAAAATGCTATTGTGATTCAGTGCTTGTATTATACCCAAAATAATGATCAAAGATTAACTAACGGTCAAAAGGCAGTGGTTTAGAAAACAAGCAAACACACACATGCACACACACACACATAACTGGCAATTAAAGTTAGAAGTACATCGTAAATGGCAAAATCCCTTCTTAGTGATGGAGTATATACTGCAACTGAATGTAAAAATATCAAAGGTGATAGTGACAGAAATTAATTTTGTTTATATCATGAACATTTACAACAGACACGACACCCAGGCAAGTTCATAGAGTCATGAAAATTGAAAACACAAAAGACTTATTAAGGCCATCAAGTTCATCTCACACCCAGTGAAAGCTTGTTTAGAACACGAATGATGGATGGTTCTTATTCTTAGTCTTCTCTAGTTTGAAATATTTTGAGAAGCAAAGATTTGCTTTTCCTCATTTTAATTCAGTATAGTCCCAACCTAACACATCTTTTTGTATCACAAACATGCTCCATGTGTGTACCTGGAGCTCTCAAAAAGTATTGCCCTTTCTGAGGCATAGCCAATTTTATGCCTTTTCATAGCTTTTCATACTGTTGAAATGGCCTCTCTGTTTTATCCATAAACATTTCCTCCAGTTTGTTTTTTTTTAAGTCATCACAAAAGCCATCACTTACTTGAAGGATTTCCTCAGCTCTTCAATTTTTTACTTTTTAATTTATTAACATTTTATTTTAAATTAATTTTAAACTTACAGAAAAGCTGTAAAGAGTAAAGAAGTCCTATATCCTTTTTCCATTCATTTCAGTGTTAATACGTTATTAGTTGTAGTACAATTATTAAAAGTATGTAATTAATATTGTTAAAATACTGTTTAAAAATTATAGACTATTCAGTTGTTGCCAGTTTTCCACTCTTGTCCTTGTGTTGAATAACTGCAGCTAGATATAAGAGAATGGAATTCATGGAACAAATTGTAGCCAGAGATCATTTATTTGGGAGTCATAAAAATATAGACTATCTAAAGTCATGGTGTTTTAGAAGATTATCTAGGAAGTGACTGTAACTTTGTTATCACTGGAAGCATCTATCATTCAGAATCTAGGAAGATGATAATTCAGCAAAGAGATAGAAAAGAACTATCTATGAGGGCTGAGGTTGACATCAAATATAAAGAGAAATACTGGCCATGTAAGAAAAGATTATTAATTTATTTTACAAACTAATTTTTAATACAAAAAAGTATTTAACTAAGAAATATGGGATTTGATCCTATATATACAAAGCAAAAGTTTAAACGTTTGGTCATTTTTAAACAAGGAAAGACTGTTGATAGGTACAGACCCAGATATGTCCATAGATAATAATATTGGTAATATGTAAAAATTCTCTTCTGTTTAGCTTTTATTTTTTCACAGTGGAAAAAAAAAATTACCAGCTTAGAGTGAGGCCTGGGATGAGGTTGTGAAAATAAAGGTACTTAATGCAAGTGGTTCTTTGATCCAGTCTCTGTCCAACATTTGGCCCCCATAGACTTGCAACAAGAAGCTTCATCCAGATTGTAGAAGGGATAGGTAGGTGGAATGTAGAGAAAGAACAAAAATTAGTACATTGATCCTCAAGTGACCCATAATTTGTACTCACGTTTTAGTGGTAAGAATGAATCACTTGGTTCCACTCAACTGTGACAAGGCCAAGTACTACCACCAGGTATAGAAAATGGGTTTAGTGAGCATCTGGATTATCTTTGCTAGAATAAGGTCAAAGATTTAAGGGGACATATTATTTTAAGTCATTAAGAAAATAAAGATTATTATATATAGGAAAACTGCTGAGCAGAATGAAAGTCTGCCTTGAGAGTCATCGATTTAAAGTAAGTATATTAAGCATAGTTTAATATTAGTTCTTAAAGTTATGGTCCTGGTTTTAAAGTTAGTATAAAGTTAGTATAATGGTTATGATGCTTCTGACTGTGGGGAAATAGGATAAGAGTTGAACTTAAATACACTAGACTTTTGTTGGGAAGTTTTGAATTATAGGACTAAACAAAGGAGTGATTAGAGAATTGATAAGAATCCAAGCTCAATAGGGAATAATAGTAAATAAAAACAAAAACTCTGTAACAATGTAAAGATTATATGGTCAAAAGACTGATGGTCCAATTGAGAAAAAGAAAAAAAAAAAATATGTTGAGTCAGAGACCAGAGGGAATGAAGTAGAAATGCAGAAACCGTGGTCAGGGAGTAAAGGGCTTATAATTGGGTAGGACAATTAGAGATGGAGTAAAGGAGAGGATCATTAGAGGTGGAAATATTAGAAGTATCCTCTACAAGAAAGTTGAAATAAGTATGAACTATTGACAGTTTAAATAAATTCAGGGGCTAAATCTTCAAATGATAGACGATTAGACCCAGAGACTGTGGATGACTGTATGATTTTCAAGAGTTTTATAGACTACAGCGGGTCATTTGTAAGTGACAAAGAAAGTGAGGAAGATGCCTATTCAATCTTTAGGCAGTGATACATTTGAGAGAAAAAGCAGCTATCATTAGAGAGCTGAAAAGAAAGTAAAGCCTTAGAGCGCAGTAAGCATTTTATAACAAGGTAGTGAAGGAACACTAGAAACAAGGAATTTTGCTGTTGATAAAGCATTAATATATGGCCAAATACAGATAAGTACGGTCAAATAAAAGATTCATTATTGTCCAGAGAAGTCAGATTGAGTCAGATGAGGTATTTACAGAGTTATTTCAGGATGAGAGTCTTGTTAATGAGGGATGATATTAGGGAAGTAATTAATTTCATCAGGGTTGATCAGTTCATTGTTACTTTGTATCTTTTCCCAGCTCTCCCTGGAACTCTACTCTTTGTTCAGGTAACAGTTTAATCTCACAAAGCTACACACTTAGCTACATACACACACAAACAGAAAAGGAGATTTAACCTGGAAGATAAAATCACATGCATAATACTTGAGGCCAGAATGTAAATCTATAAAAATGTCATATGCATCATAAATTGTTTATGCAAGTATTAGAGGATTTTTGTGTTTTTTGGTCAATGGTCTTGTGAAGGAAAGTAAATTATTGTCTAAAAGCAACTGGACCATTTTCCTGTGACTAAAATCATCGGTATTTGGAAATACTAAGGGATCCTTGCAGTGATTTAAAGCTTAAAAAATTATAATATTTTGTTAAATTTATTAAGGGCTATCATAGTCCTAAAGAGAGACAACTATGGCAAATAAATGCAGGCCTTGCATCAAAACAATACCACCAGGGTCTTAATTAATGCATGTTCTTATTAATCTTTACTAATAGGAATGATGAAGTGTTATATGATAATTAGATAAAAGTATGAATAACAAAAATCAATCTTTTCTTAAGATTTAAACCACCCAATGCTTAATACAGTGATTTTGTAGTCTCTATTGGTAGTAATCACTACCAGTTCTCTTTTATTTCAAGGTAGAGTTGGTTGTGCTAAAATACTTGTTTTGAAAATACAAATTGGCTCCATTTTGGCTGATATACTTGACAACTATTTGAACAAAATGCAGATTTTGCCATCTATGGGTTCGCACAGAGTCAGACACGACTGAAGCGACTTAGAAGCAGCAGCAGCAGCAAACTTATCATGAGAAACACTAGGTAAACATAGAAAACTAGCTAGCTGTATCAAGCCACTAGGGCTTATACACGGAGAAGGCAATGGCACCCCACTCCAATACTCTTGCCTGGAAAATCCTATGGATGGAGGAGCCTGGTAGGCTGCAGTCCATGGGGTCGCTGAGGGTCGGACATGACTGAGCGACTTCACTTTCACTTTTCACTTTCCACTTTCATGCATTGGAGAAGGACATAGCAACCCACCCCAGTGCTCTTGCCTGGAGAATCCCAGGGATGGGGGAGCCTGGTTTGCTGCCATCTATGGGGTCGCACAGAGTCGGACATGACTGACACGACTTAGCAGCAGCAGAGCTTATACAAATTGTACTCCTAACATCTCTGCCAACTTCCTTGGTTCCCAACGTGTGTTAGAACTTTCCATTCTATTTCAGAGAACCCTCCTTCCACCAGTTTCCGATAAGCCTCAACATGTGATGATTCTAATAGGCACCTCTGCAAGCAACCATCAGATGTTTCTTTTTTTAAAAGCTATGTGTCACTGCTGAAGTTTTTGCGGGCTGGTAACTTAATTTTATTATTTTTATGTAAGTCTTATAGTTTTTGTTTCATGACTTTATATAGCATGATGATTTTTAGGAAGAACTAACTGCACTGGAAATTTACACACCTCAGCCTCCCTTCAGTGAGGTAGACTAGATTGTGTGACTTATTTTGGCTAAATAGACTGTCAGCAGAGGTAACATGAAAGTTGTGGGACAAGGGATCAGATCACATGCCCAGAAAACTCCAACTGTCTCTTATTCGTTCTTATAACATGGGAGAAAATTGTTCCAGACAGTGCAGCAGCTGCAGGAAGGTGGAAACTCTGTCAATTAGATCATTTTCTCTGCATGAAGGACAGTTTCTTTCAAGAAAATCTGGAACAGTATCAGACTTTATATAAAAGAAAAATAAATACTTATAATTTTAAGCCACTGAAATTTTGAGGTTGTCTCTTATTGGAATAGAACTAATAATATCTTGACTTGAAAAGAATTAATTGCTTGAGTTTGCGGTATAGAGTGTTTCACCATAGACCTATTTTGGAGTTTTTAACATTCATCTTTATTAATTTACCTTAAAATTATATGAGGTGTTTTGTATCGGAGGTGTTCTGTAATTCTCATTAAATATATCACAGTAACTGTTAAGTATCTGTCAAACCCCACCCTCCTTTGTCCTTGTCCTTACACTTGAAGCAGGGAGATAAGGGTTATGTCAATGGTCCTATGCAAATAACTGGTCAACCTACAGGTGAGATATAAGGAAGGATGATTTAATTTTGCTTATGAAGAAAAAGCTACTCTCCTGGGAGTCTCTTCCCTACTCCAGCTCTTTGATATAAAATTAGAATCTTTCCAGGAACCAAATATTTCCCAGTTCTTCTGCTTGTGTCACCTAAGATATCTCTAACTAATCTTATTTTGTTGCTCCTTGAAGGTAAATACTCAGAAAAATAGCAGCTCCAGTCTTCCTGACACTCTGAGAATTCGACCTAGGAGACTACTCTGTAACCACAGTCTCCCAGAGATAAGATATGTTTTATTATCTTTTTGTATAAAAACAATTAGCTAGACAAATGACTATGGATAGAATTCTCACACTTTGTAAAGGATCTTTAGGAGGCCGGGCTTTTTACAGAAAACACTGAAAATCTAGGAAAATTTTCATCACCATAAGTACCAGTGTAGCAAATGGAATACTTCATTTTTATTGCCAGTTAACAGATTACTCTGGAGAAGGAAATGGTAACCCACCCCAGTATTCTTACTGGGAAATCCCATGGACAGAGGAGCCTGGCAGGCTACAGTCCATAGTGGTGCAAAGTGTCCGACATGACTGAGCATACATATACAACAGGTTACTACCCTTATTCATAGAGTCCAAGCTGTGTGTTATATATATTTTTGACAAAGTAGACAAATTATGTTTCATACTGAGATGGAATTAACAATGTTGTGCTCCAGGTAAGAACAAATATTTTTGAGAAATTATTTTTAAATTTCAAAGAATAACTTCTGGTTTCTGACAATATTAATAGCAGCTAATGCTTGCTCAGTAAGTAACTTTGTCAGGTACTATTTTAAGTGCTGTAGAATAATAATTCATTTATTTCTTACAACTTAGTAAGCTAAATATTAACAGCCTCATTTTTACATGTAAGGAAATTGAAGTACAGAGAAGTCAAGAAATTTTCACAAGATCATGAAACTGTCGACTAAAAAGATGCACAACATGTGAGTTGAGTTTTATCGGAGGCAAAACAAGAACTGCAGCCTGGGAGGCAGCACCTCAGCTCTGAGAGACTGCTCCAAAGATAATATGGGAAAATCAATCTTACATACTGACTTCGGTGGAGAGGGGAGTTCAAATCATTAATTTACAAAAAGTTTTCTGCTAGCACAAGTATCTGATGTCACCAAGAAGGGATTCATTGCTTTTCTAGATAAGAGGAGATGCAAAGATTAGGATTATAAAGTTCAGTTAAGTTCAGTTGCTCAGTCAGGTCCAACTCTTTGCAACCCCATGAATTGCAGC
This sequence comes from Neotragus moschatus, assembly GCA_006410615.1. Classification (NCBI taxonomy): domain Eukaryota; kingdom Metazoa; phylum Chordata; class Mammalia; order Artiodactyla; family Bovidae; genus Neotragus; species Neotragus moschatus. Next base: position 1,910,847 of record SJYA01002821.1, read on the forward strand.
ATGCCAGGCCTCCCTGTCCATCACCAATTCCCAGAATTCACTCAAACTCACGTCCATTGAGTCGGTGATGCCATGCAGCCATCTTGTCCTCTGTCGTTCCCTTTTCCTTCTGCCCAGAATCCCTCCCAGCCTCAGATCTTTTCCAGTGAGTCAAGACTTCACATTAGGTGGCCAAAGTCCTAGAGATTCAGCTCTAGCATCATTCCTTCCAAAGAACACCCAGGGCTGATCTCTTTTAGAATGGACTGGTTGGATCTCCTTGCAGTCCAAGGGACTCTCAAGAGTCTTCTCCAATACCACAATTCAAAAGCATCAATTCTTCATCACTCAGCTTTCTTCACAGTCCAACTCTCATATCCATACATAACCACTGGCAAAACCATAGCCTTGACTAGACAGACCTTTGTTGGCAAAGTAATGTCTCTGCTTTTCAATATGCTCTCTAGGTTGGTCATAACTTTGCTTCCAAGGAGTATGCATCTTTAAATTTCATGGCTGCAGGAACCATCTGCAGTGATTTTCTAGCTCAAAATATAAAGTCTGACACTGTTTCCACTGTTTCCCCATCTATTTCCCATGAAGTGATGGGACCAAATGCCATGATCTTTGTTTTCTGAATGTTGAGCTTTAAGCCAACTTTTTCACTCTCTACTTTCACTTTCCTCAAGAGGCTTTTTAGTTTCTCTTCACTTTCTGCCATAAGGGTGGTGTCATCTGTATATCTGAATTGACTGATATTTCTCCTGGCAATCTTGATTCCAGCTTGTGCATCTTCCAGCCCAGGGTTTCTCATGAGGTACACTGCATAAAAGTTAAATAAGCAGGATGACAATATACAGCCTTGATGTACTCCTTTTCCTATTTGGAACCAGCCTGTTGTTCCATGTCCAGTTCTAACTGTTGTTTCTTTACCTGAATATAGGTTTCTCAAGAGGCAGGTGAGGTGGTCTGGTATTCCCAACTCTCAGAATTTTCCATAGTCTATTTTGACCCACACAGTCAAAGGCTTTGGCATAGTCAATAAAGCAGAACTGGATGTTTTTCTGGAACTCTCTTGCTTTTTCCATAATCCAGCAGATGTTAGCAATTTGATCGCTGGTTCCTGTGCCTTTTCTAAAATGAGTTTGAACATCTGGAAGTCCATGGTTCATGTATTGTTGAAGCCTGGCTTGGAGAATTTTGAGCATTACTTTACTAGCATGTGAGATGAGTGCTATTGTGCAGTAGTTTGAATATTCTTTGGCATTACTTTTCTTTGGGATTGGAATAAAAACTGACCTTTTCCAGTCCTGTCACCACTGATGAGTTTTCCAAAGTTGCTGGCATATTGAATGCAGCACTTTCTCAGCATCATCTTTCAGGATTTGAAATAGCTCAACTGGAATTCCATCATCTCCATTAGCTTTGTTTGTAGTGATGCTTTCTAAAGCCCACTTGACTTCACATTCCACGATGTCTGGCTCTACATAAGTGAACTTACCATTGTGATTATTTGGTTTCTGAAAATCTTTTTTGGACATTTCTGTGTATTCTTGCCACGTCTTCTTAATATCTTCTGCTTCTGTTAGGTCCACACCATTTCTGTCCCTTATCGAGCCTATCTTTGCATGAAATGGTCCCTTGGTATCTCTAATTTTCTTGAAGAGACATCTAGTCTTTCCTATTCTGTTGTTTTCCTCTATTTCTTTGATTGCTGAGGAAGGCTTTCTTATCTCTTCTTGCTATTCTTTGGAACTCTGTATTCAGATGCTTATATCTTTCTTTTTCTCCTTTGCTTTTCACTTCTGTTCTTTTCACAGCTATTTGTAAGGCCTCCCCAGACAGCCATTTTTCCTGTTTGAATTTTTTTTCCATGGGGATGGTCTTGATCCCTGTCTTCTGTACAATGTCATGAACCTTTGTCCATAGTTCATCAGACACTGTATCTTTCAGATCTAGTCCTTTAAATTTATTTCTCACTTCTACTGTACAACTCTAAGGGATTTGATTTAGGTCATACCTGAATGGTCTAGTGGTTTCCCTACTTTCTTCAATTTCTGTCTGAATTTGGCAATAAGGAGCTCATGATCTGAGCCACAGTCAGCCCCTGGTCTTGTTTTTGTTGACTGTATAGAGCTTCTCCATCTTTGGCTGCAAAGAGTATAATCAATCTGATTTTGCTCTTGAGCATCTGCTGATGCCCAAGTGTAGAGACTTCTCCTGTGTTGTTGGAAGAGGGTGTTTGCTATGACCAGTGCATTGTCTTGGCAAAACTCTATTAGCCTTTGCCCTGCTTCATTCCACATTCCAAGGCCAAATTTGCTTGTTACTCCAGGTGTTTCTTGACTTCCTACTTTTGCATTCCAGTCCCCCATAATGAAAAGGACATCTTTTTAGGGTGTTAGTTAAAAAAATCTGTTTCTAAAACATCTGTCTAAAGACTTGTCCCACCAGATTGCCTGAAGCACAGAATGCCTTACTCCACCCTGAACTCCCTCAGGGTGTACTGAAGGTCAACAGCTGCAACAGTGGAGGGTTGTCTCAGTAGAGGCAGATAGTGAATGCCCTTTTTCATTTGTCAGCAATGATTTTGACAAGTGCCAAATTGTAGTTGAGCAAACCCAGCAAGACCCTATGGGGCTCTTGAGCAATGAAGCTTTTCTATTCCCCTCCAGCCTGTATGACCTTCTCTGAGTTCCAAAGGGCAGACTGTGAGCAGATACTGATTCAGGAAGCTAAGGAATACAGAGTTCCTGGCCATGCTAAGTTACTTCAATCATGTCCACTATTTGTGACTCCATCGACTGTGGCCCACTGTACTCTTCTGTCCATGGAATTCTCCAGAAAAGAATATAGGAGTAGGTAGCCATGCCCTTTCCAGTGTATCTTCCTGACCCAGGGATCCTGCATTGCAGGAAGATTCTTTATGCTGGCTCACCTGGGAAGCCCAAAGTAAAGGGAGGTGCAGTCAAGAAACAATAGTGCAGCCTTGAGGATAGAGTACTGGTACCACCTCAGTTCAGTTCAGTTTTTTAGTCATATCTGACTTTTTGTGGCCCAAGGACTGCAGCATGCCAGGCCTCCCTGTGCATCACCAACTTCTGGAGTTTACTCAAACTCATGTCCATTGAGTTGGTGATGCCATCCAACTATCTCATTCTCTCTCGTCCCCTTCTCCTCCACCTTCAATCTTTCCCAGCATCAGGGTCTTTTCAAATGAGTCAGCTCTTCACATCAAGTGGCCAAGCCTTTGGAGTTTCAGCTTCAACATCAGTCCTTCCAATGAATATTCAGGACTGATCTCTTTTAGGATGGATTGGTCGGATCTTGTTGCAGTCCAAGGGACTCTCAAGTGTCTTCTCCAACACCACAGTTCAAAAGCATTGGTTCTTCAGCACTCAGCTGTCTTTATATTCTAACTCTCACATCCATACATGAGGTTCCACCTCAAGGGATAAATAATGTCTTTAAGCTCTTTATAGAATTAAAACCCAACAAACAGAAGATGTCAGTATCTCTGGATATGGTCACCTGAGGACAGACTAAAGGAACCAGAGAAGATCATCAAGATCATCTGAAGAAGTGAAGTTGCTCAGTTGTGTCCGACTCTTTGTGATCCCATAGACTGTAGCGTACCAGGCTCCAATGTCCTTGGAATTTTCCAGTCAAGAGTACTGGAGTGGGTTGTCATTTCCTTCTCCAGAGGATCTTCCCCACCCAGGGACTGAACCCGGGTCTCCCACATTGAAGGCAGATGCTTTACCATCTGAGCCACCAGGGAAATCTCAGATTAAATGAGTCCAGCCAGTGGACATACCCAAATCTTATCAGTATTTTCACTCTTAAACCTTAGTCATAAAACTCCGCACCAAACTCCACTGATTGGGACACAGTTTTCAAGGGCAAGAGCCTGCTGTCTCCCCTTTGCCTGGTAAAGCAATAAGCTATATTTTTTTCTACTTCACCCAGAAATCTGTCCCCAAGATTTGATTGGCTCTGGTGCAGAGCCCAAGCTCATGGCATCAGTCACACAGTATACATGTAGCTCCAATCTAATCTTAAGTGTGAATCTCAGACTCCATTCGGTAGCTCAGACGGTAAAGCATCTGCCTGCAGTGCAGGAGACCTGGGTTTGATCCCTGGGTTGAGAAGATCCCCTGGAGAAGGAAATGGCAACCCACTCTAGTACTCTTGCCTGGAAAATTCCATGGACTGAGAGGCTCCTCAGAGCCTGGTAGGCTACAGTCTGTTGGGTCGCAAAGAGTCAGGCACGACTGAGCGACTTCACTTTCTCTTTCACTTTTCTCCTGCTCTTAATATAGTGAAGTACTGTGCACCAATGATGAGAAAATATAAATATACAGTAAAGAGATAGGGGAGGACAGAAATGATTATATTCATTTACATGTTAACCAAATTTAAGAGTTAATGAAAAATATAAATATTCAGGCAAATATTGTATATTTAGAAAATAATTACAGTGGAAAATGTAAGAGTTTATACTGAGATAATTGGCATGTCAAACAGTATAAATAAGAGAGAATTCACAGCTAAAAACATCAGAGTCAAATTAAAAAAAAAATTAAAGACAAAATTCCAAAAATCTTCTGAAGAGTGTAAGCAATAAATAATAAAAATTATATTGACATGCTTCTCAGTGAAAATACTGACTATAAAAACACAATGCAGTAATATTCAAAATATCAAAAGAAAATAACTGGAATTTTGTATCCAGTAAAATAATTTGAATATCAGGAAAAATAAATTTATTAAGTATTAAGGGTCATATTAAGTTCAGAAATTTAACCAATCCTTATTCTTGGAAATATACTTAAAGAAATGTCTGAACAAAGGGAAAAAATTCATGAAGACATTATAAAATATGATTAGTGAGAATGACTAAGAGGCTAACAAGATTTGCTACTTTAGTAATAAGCAGTCACACAAAGGTAATATAGGTGTATTAGTGAGGGTTCTCCAGAGAAACAGAAGCAATAGGTTAATATTAATACATTATATAATTTTATATATTAAATATATATTCATTATATATATCCAACAGAATACAAACCCAACATATACTGGAATATTACTATTCCAATTTTCTATTAGAATAGTGAGGTTCTGGCTCAGGGAGGAAGCTATAAACTGGAGACACAAGAAAGAGCCTGAGAGTGGGGAATCCAGTGGATTTCAGAATAGGACTAAAGATTTGAGAATCTAAATTGCTGAGGGAAGAAGATGGATGTCACAATTCAAACTTCCAGGCAGAGCAAGTAAATTCTCTCTTCCTCCACTTTTTAGTTCATCGGTGGATTGGATGATGCCCACCCATGCTGAGGAAGGCAATTTGTTTGACTCAGTTTACTGATTCAAATCCCAGGCCCTTCTGGAAACACTAATCCACAGACATATCCTGAAATAGACATCTGAACTTTTAAGTTGGCATATAAAATTAAATATCATAGCAGGTATAAAAATACTGAAGATAGATTTTATTGTAATAGCAACACAATGGATTTTGGGATTTTCTTTGTCTGTTCAGGCTGCTATGAGAAAATACTACAATAGTTATTGCTCAGAGCGCTGGAGGTCAGGTAGTTCAAGATTTAGCTGTGGGCAATCTGGTGGGAGTGCAAGGAGATCCAACCAGTCCATTCTGAAAGAGATTAGCCCTGGGATTTCTTTGGAGGGAATGATGCTGAAGCTGAAACTCCAGTACTTTGACCACCTCATGCGAAGAGTTGACTCATTGGAAAAGACTCTGATGCTGAGAAGGATTGGGGGCAGGAGGAGAAGGGGATGACAGAGGATGAGACGGCTGGGTAGCATCACTGACTCCATGGTTGTGAATCTGAGTGAACGTCAGGAGTTGGTGATGGACAGGGAGGCCTGGCATGCTGCGATTCATGGGGTCGCAAAGAGTAGGACATGACTGAGCAACTGAACTGAATCTGGTGTCTGGTGAAGTGCGTCAGCATGCTTTTCAGGAAGAAATAATCATGACAGATTTTTCCACTAGTAGAAGTTCTGCCAAGTGAAGTTCATCTGAAGTGCTATATTCTAACTGGGGAACTCCAAATGATTTATCACATGTGAGATTCTAAGAAACAGTGGTGATATTTTTACTTTCAAGTCAGTCTGATTAATCACAATGGAAGAAATGGAGTAAAGGCTTTGGAATGAAGGCCACCCATGATATATTTTCCAACACTAAGTATAATATATTATGTACAAAGGACAATCAAAATAACAAGAAATAATGCCAAAGTAAGAATGATATACAGCTCCTTCTAATCTTATAGTTAATTATTTAATATATTTGGTTCTGAAATGTCTAAGTATTAAATCACACATTTTTTATTCAAAAGAGTTAATTTGTTGAAGAGTTTAAACTCTCTCAAATGAGAATATATATATAAATAACAGCTGGCAATATAAATTTTAATCTCAAGGAATTTGAGTATAGTATGGTGGTGGTGATTTAGTTGCTACATCATGTTCAACTCTTTTGACCCCATGGACTGTAAAATAAGTAGATAATTTATTTTTTATTGTAAAAACATTGCTTTGCTTCTGCAATTTTAAAAACTGTTATTGTTTCTATGTGTGGTAGTAGATAGAATCCATGTTTCTTCCTTAGTTTTGACTTCTTTTCAACTTGGCTCCAGTTAACCTTTGCAACTTGTTCAATGAGAAACTCCAGTGAACTGTATCACCACACACAATTAATGGCTGAGTGGTCTATAATAAATGAAAATGCCACCACTGCTTAACAATTAGCTTATGGATCATCTCCAACCACTTAGAACCTCTTCCATCCACAGCATTTAAACATGCTGTATGATTTAAATTATACTTAAAGTGAACAGCAATATTTAATTACTAGAGGGTTCATTGTGCAGAATTGTCACCATTATGATTAACAGCCCTTATAAAAAACAATTAATTTGGTGTCTTGTTGCTAGGTCAATTATAAAAGTTAATTCCCTTGAGGAAAGAATTATGTTTATCAATACACACTTTTATAATGCTTTGATCTAAAATCTTAACATTAACAATTGATGAAAACGTTGCAGAATTTAAGTAAGGAAATAAATATATCTTTAAAATTATCCCAGAAAAATAATGCAGTCCATTTTTTTTAATCACTAAAAGAACATAGTGACAACTAAAAGGGAATTAAAAGCTTTAATTTACACAGAAATCAGATATATTCTCTCATATTTTAAATATATCTTTGGGACTCAAATTACTCACATTCAAGGGAGGAATGGCAGTTAGACAAAGATATTTGACTTCTTATAAAAGAGTTCAGGTACCAAGGAGATATGTGTCATTTCAAACTCAGGAACATTAAACACAAAAAGCTATCTCATCTGACTAAACCACTGAGCTAAAAAGAAAACAAGAAACAGAACACAGCCTTTTTTTTTTTTTTGACCAAATGTTTTCAGTAGGTATAAAAAATAACTGTTGTTGACTTATTCATAATACCTTGGATGAGATCAGAGAAAACACCACTCTGTTCTTATGAAAATCATTGTCAGTTCATATTTATTGTCTTCCCTGAAGGGGATAGGACTTAATATCATTCTACTCTATGAAGCTCTCAGAATAAAAGGGTCAACAAGTTAGATGATGGTGCTGTTAATGGTGATTATATCTGTTATCTTTATATTCATATTTGTGACAACTATACCTATTTGTAGTCCCAATGGGTCTATTTGGATGATGTCTTAACCTCTTTTCTATCTTTCTTTCCCAAAATCATTGTCTAATCTTATTACTTAATCCTTTACAATATATTTATTTATGATTAATCTGTCTTTTCCCATTGATCAAATTCTTTTCTTGGGCCTATACAAAAGTTTCTGACATCATAAACTGTTATTACTCTGAGTTTCTCATGTCTTGATCAAAAAAGAAAAAACAAATTCAATTCATGTAACTATAAGATTGAAAGGAAACTTGAAAATAAAGAATTTAACTGTTTATTCATTGTATAAAAGACTGCCAAATACCACTATTGACAAATTTAATGATTGTAGTTTGACTGGCAATTTGGTGTCTATCTTGATCTTATTGAACAATCTAACCATGAAAACAGGACAGAGTCTTCTGTGTACCAACATCACCCTATATATATATTCAATATTGAATAGTTTACCTTTTCACAATGCATTGTAATAATGCTTATGAATGACTGTATCCCATTATAACTTAATAATAGTAAACTGCATTATTCATCTTTCTCTCACCTATATTTATACAGTTTATAACCTATAAGTATTTGCTAAATGGATAAATGACTGAAGTAAAGACCAATTATTATTCATTTTTCTCAGAAAATATATTAAGAAACTATTGAGAACAGAGAGCTGTGCTAGGAGATGTACACACAGTTGTGTCCAGTAATACTTTCAACTGATAATATTGGGCAAGCCAAAATCCATATCAGTATAATATGACTCAAGAGCCACAAATTTGTTTAGACCAATTAGTCAGGTCAAAATCCAAAAATAAACTCTCAGGAATTTGCCAATGGATGCAAAGCAATCAAGGACAGTTTTAAGTAAATTATAGAAAAAAATAATAAAACTAAAAGAAAAAAAAAAACACTAACAGTATCCCTAATTTATATAGAACTTTATGGGTTATAAACTTTATGGGTTATTTGAGAATGATAGCTTTTTGATGCTCAAAAGAATATTGTAAAAGTAGATTTGATTTTGTTAGTCCATTTTACAGTCAAGCAAAGTAAGTCTCAAAATTTAAGGGACGTTCATAAAGAAGGTATAGAAAATTGAATCAAGAAAGTTTGGCAGTCTAATTTGCCTTGGAAATGCAAAATCTTAGATCTCAGGCATACAGAATCACATTCTGCCTTTGAACACATTTCTCATGTGATACCTATGCATGTACGAAATAGCATTTGAAAAAAAAAATGAGTCTAGTTCTTTTTATACTATATTATACCTATGCAAACCTGCACTCATTCAGCCTGGTGAGCAAAGATCATGATATACATTTGAGAGTATTTGTTTTACTTATTTTGCAGTGAAAGAAGTTTTGAGGTAAATTAAGAGACTAAAAATGAATGACAGAAAAATGCAAGGAAAAGTCAAACTTCAATGTTTTGGTCAATTGAATGCTTGGTGAATTGAACTAGGTGAAAACCAAGACTAGAATTTTAAGTGTAGGTGATTTCTGGACTCTTTCAAGATGTTAAGTAAGAGTTTTTTTTGTTTTTTTCTTCCTGTCATCACTTTGCCTAACAACTCATTGCATTTGTTTGAAGAGAGTTTGCTAATTGTGACAATTAATTAAAAATACAAATGTGAAATAGTGTCAGAGAATATCATTCTATAACACACATGAGAAATTATAATGCGCATGATTGTCAAATTACATTACAATGTGTATCATCTAAATATAAAACACACTAAAGCGCAAGACCATCTATGAAGCTCTAGGGATTTGTTCTTTCATTTTGTAATTTATGTTGACTATTTCTTATTTCTCATGCCAATTCCTTCTCTCTCTCTCTCTTTCCATGTGGGTGATGTGTTCTGCCCTGTCCCCTGCCAGGTCAGCCCAAGTCCACCCCATGCCAATGCTTAATACCAACATTTCAAAATATCTCAGAAGAATATTTTACATGAGAAAATATGAATAAATATATAAACATTTACTTTTATTGGAGTTGCCCTATTCTAACTAAGGGTTTTCCAAAATAAGGCTGAAAAAAGTTTGACGGACGACAAAGAAATTTCCTGTTTGAAATCAATCAGATGATGGAATTCTGTTGAAGATGAAAAAGAGAAAAAAGACATCTTTGATTCCACTTGGGTGAAAAAAATTCAAAAGTCTTAAATGTTTGAATATATAGATAAGCAGTTCCTCCTTTGGCTGCAAGTTCAAACTGAAGATTCCTCTGCTCCATAGAGATTCATTCATTCTTGATATTGATAGGTTGTACTAAAATCTCTCCAGAAAATTCAGTTCTCAAACAGAATACAGCTTCTCAAAAAATGAAATTTCATAGCACTTCAAATAATACTGAAGATTTTCTGTTCTACTGTCACTAGTCTTAAATGGTCTAATGTTGTAATGATGGGTTCCTAAATATTTAAAGGGCCGAAAACTACTTGGTGCATAACTTTGGAGGGGGGTTAGAAAGGAATGCATCATGAAACAACCGCTTTAAAAGAAAAATGGTATGCTATGGTAAATTTATTTCACAAGATTAGCTTTCATGTGTTCAGCATGGAATGCTGGGAAATCTAGGAACAACCTAAGGTTTCATTTTTTTTAAGAGGATAACACCGTTTCTTTTATCTACTGCTTTGAGAAATATTTACTGTATGAACAAGGCAAATCAAATCTTCAATTCAATAAGAGGGATCAGTTTAATGAAACAAAATCAAGCCACACTTTTATTTAATTCCTTCACAAACACATTAGCATCTAGTAATATGTGCTATGAAGGAATTAAATAAAAATAAAGTAATAAAGAGACTGAGATATTGCTGAAAATTATTCACATATGAAAGCTAAGGAAGCCACCTCTGAGGAGGTAATGTTTAAATAAAAGAAGTAAAATATGATAAAGGATTAATCACTAGAATAACCAGGAAATAACATCCAAAGTATATAAAATAACTCTTTTCAGGCTATGAAGACGATCTCACACACACACACACACACACACACACATACACACATACAGACACACACACACATTAGTTGTTATTTATTGGATGTCAAGTTTTTAATCTTTACTTAGACATTTATATTTTACATGCACTGTTATCTCATATCTTTCTTAAAACAACCTTGAGAAATCTGCCTATTATTTCTATGCAATGGGAAAACAAAGTTAAAAAAAATTAAATATTTAAATAAAACCAGTTTTTTTCTGAACACTAGAAGACTCTCTTTCCCTTACCAAACAAGTTTTGAATATGCATTGTATAAACTATAAATGCTATAGGGAGTGCAAGACAGTTTAATCCAAGACTTCCAAATATTTCTATAAATTTTCAAACTTTATAAAATATTTCCCTTTAATCTGTATGAGTTATAAGTAGGACATGTGTGTGTGTGAAGTCACTCAGTCGTGTCCAACTTTTTGCGACCCCATGGACTGTAGTCCACCAGGTTCCTCTATCCGTGGAATTTTCCAGGCAAGAATATTGGAGTGGGTTTCCATTTCCTTCTCCAGGAGATCTTCTTGACCCAGGGATTGAACCCAAGTCTCCCGCATTGTAGGCAGACACTTTACCATCTGAGCCACCAGGGATGCTCCCATAAGTAGGATACCATATATAAAATTAAAATAAAATTTGAATACCATTTTGTTATTTTATATGCCAATTCCCCATTACAAATTATTAAATACAAAGGAAAATTTTAAATTATTATTTGTGTAAAGAAAAAATAATTTAAAAGCAAACATAGTTAAATATAGTTTGAGATTTATTATGTATCACTTACAAATGAGAAGATTGTCAACTACTGTCTCAGTATTCATCATTTAAAAAAGATGGCTGCCATTTAATCATAAGAAAGTATAGAAATGCCAGGGTGTCTATCATAAAATATACATATATGGAGAATCAATGTGGATGGATGAATGCCAGTAGAGTGTACACAAAAATCTGACTGATACTTAAAGTTGGTTGTAGCTTAAGTACAATGTCACAAACCTCTGTCCATAATTCTTCAGGCATTCTGTCTATCACATCTAATCCCTTGAATCTATTTCTCACTTCTACTGAAATATCATAAGGGATTTGATATAGGTCATACCTGAATGGTCTAGTGGTTGCCCTACTTTCTTCAATTTCAATCTGAATTTGGCAATCAGTTCATGATCTGAGCCACAGTCAGCTCCCGGTCTTGTTTTTGCTGACTGTATAGAGCTTCTCCATCTTTGGCTGAAAATAATATAATTAATCTGATTTTGTTGTTGACCATCTGATGATGTCCATGTGTAGAGTCTTCTCTTTTGTTGTTGGAAAGAGGACGTTTGATATGACCAGTCCGTTCTCTTGGCAAAACTCTATTATCCTTTGCTCTGCTTCAATCCATACTCCACGGACAAATGTGCCTGTTATTTCAGGTGTTTGACTTCGTACTTTTTCATTCCAGTTCCCCATAATGAAAAGGTCCTCTGAGTTAAATTCACCCATTCTAGTCCATTTTACTGAGCTGATTTCTAAAACATTGATGTTCACTCTTATCATCTCCTTTCTGACCACTTCCAATTTGCCTTGATCATGGACCTAACATTCCAGTTTCCTATGCAATATTGCTCTTTACAACATCATACTTTACTTCCATCAACAGTCACAGCCACAACTGGGTCTTGTTGTTGCTTTGGCTCCATTGCTTCATTCTTTCTGGAGTTATTTCTCCACAGATCTCCAGTAGCATATTGGATGGATGTGTGAATTCTGGGAGTTGGTGATGGACAGGAGGCCTGCAGTGCTACTGTCCATGGGGTATCAAAGAGTTGGACATGACTGAGTGACTGACTTCACATTCCAGGATGTCTGGCTCTAGGTGAGTGATCACATCACTGTGACTCTCTGGGTCATGAAGATCTTTTTTGTACAGTTCCTCTGTGTATTCTTGCCACCTCTTCTTTATATCTTTTGCTTATGTAAGGTCGATACCATTTCTGCCCTTTTTGAGCCCATCTTTGCATGAAATGTTCCATTGGTATCTCTAATTTTCTTGAAGAGATCTCTCGTCTTTCCCATTCTGTTGTTTTCCTCTATTTTTTTTTTTTTTGCATTAAATGCATTAAAGGAAGTCTTCTTATCTCTTCTTGCTATTCTTTGGAACTCTGCATTCAGATGCTTATATCTTTCCTTTTCTCCTTTGCTTTTCGCTTGTCTTCTTCTCACAGCTATTTGTAAGGCCTCCTCAGACAGCCATTTTGCTGTTTTGCATTTATTTTCCATGGGGATGGTCTTGACCCTATCTCCAGTACAATGTCACGAACCTCTGTCCGTAGTTCATCAGGCACTCTGTCTATCAGATCTATGTCAGCAAATATGGAAAACTGAGCAGTGGCCACAAGACTGGAAAAGGTCAGTTTTCATTCCAATCCCAAAGAAAGGCACTGCCAAAGAATTCTCAAACTACCACACAATTGCCCTCATCTCATACACTAATAAAGTCATGCTCAAAATTCATCAAGCCAGGCTTCTGCAATACGTGAACTGTGAACTTCTAGATGTTCAAGCTGCTTTGAGAAAAGGCAGAGGAACCAGAGATCAAATTACCAACATTTGCTGGATCATTGAAATAGCAAGAGGATTCCAGAAAAACATCTATTTCTGCTTTATGGACTATGCCAAAGCCTTTGACTGTGTGGATNAATGTGTTAGTAAGCTAGAAAATGACATGATCAACAGTCACTCCTCTCTGACTACTTGGATAACAGTGGGAACTAGGTAGAAGGGTGTGTGGGAAAAAATATCAAGGTAAAATCTGATGCTGGCATAATCTTTCCTTAGTTGGCATCACCCTGCAGGAGTAGCCAACACTATGTGAATATTTTCTTTAATCTTTTCTTCTTATCTCATTTTCACAAAACAAACAAAAAATAAGCTGAAGCTAGCATGCTTTTGTCAAGACATAGTAGCATCTCCTTAATGTTTTAAGATATCACAAAACCACAGATCCTCAGATCACTATATCTGGCTTCTTCTCTGTTGATGCCTAAAGGACACGGAAAACATTTGAGGATTAAAAATACTCAGCCAACTACATATGAGAAATGAGCCCAAATGCCAGTCTAGAAGCTGCAAACGTTATGATGTGATGTCACCAAGGTTATAGACAAAACTTCATCTTCCCTAGAGTCAGCCAGACTAAAACTCTGGGGGGAGATTATAGTTCAGTGCCAACAACCTCCAAATGTTGGAAGTTTATGCATGCTGTGACTGGAGTCATTCAAAATCTGTCTGTCATCCAAAATCTGTTTCACTGTCTTGCTGTTTCTTGAAATGCTCTGGGGTTGCTTCTTTAGTTTAGTGTAGATCTGCCAGCAGATCTTGTTAAATTACAGGATGTATCTGGCACTGCCGAATCCTTAACCCAGGCCCACTTGGTGAGCATATTATCATAGATTTGTTTACCAGTTTATGAAAGTACCTTCAAGAAATAGCACACGTGAAAAGAAATTTTTCTGGGAAACAGATTTGATAAAGATTCCAGAAAATCTGGAAACTAACTTGGCAATAAGTAGATTAGAATAGGCTAGATTGGTGGAACAAATAGACCCTCCCAAAGCTTAGCTGTATCAGAACAAAGATTGTTCCTTGCTTATGAAACAGTCCACATTGCTCAGTCTTCCAGGGTCCTGGCCTGACAGTGGCAATGCCATCTTTACCATGGGGCTTCAAAGGTCACCCTGAAGGTTGGATCCCAGTCAACCAGGGAAGGAAAAAAGCAGAGGGGAGCACACTTGGGAGAGTTCATGAGTCAGGTTTGAAGTTACAACTCTTCCCACCCCTACTGGCTAGAACTTAATCGCATGGCCCCACCTAACCTCAGGGAGGATGGACACTATGGTTTAGCCAATAACTCGGGATGCTGAGGAAAATAGGTTTTGGTGAACAGTTAGTAACTTACAAGGAGAAGGCCTGAGTGGGGCTTTGTTTCCAAGGTTAGGTGTTTTTGAGGCAACTGGAGTGACCTGGGGAAATCCCATGGAAAGTATAGAAAAGGAAGTTTAATGTTAGCTATCTATTGTTCTGAAATGAATTACTGCAACATATAAAACCTTAAAATAACAGTCAAATCTGTTTACTGCTTCTGTGGGTTGGGAATTCTGGTCTCACTTGACAAGGCAGTTCTGGCTCAGGGTTTCCACGAGGTTCATTCAGATATTGATTGAGACCAAGGACTTCTGGAGGCTTAGCTAGGATTGGAGGATCCACTTGGCATGGTTGTCAAGTTGGTGCTGGCTCTTTGTGGGAGGACTTAGTTCCTTCTCACAGGAGCCTCTCCATAGGGCCCCTTGATTGCCTTCATGATATTGTCACTGCTTTCCTCCAGAAAGAATGAGCTAAAAGAACACTGGTGACCTAGCCTAGGAATTAATCTCTGCCATGCTTATTTAACTTATATGCAGAGTACATCATGAGAAACGCTGGGCTAGAAGAAGCACAAGCTGGAATCAAGATTGCCAGGAGAAATATTAATAACCTCAGATATGCAGATGACACCACCTTTATGGCAGAAAATGAAGAAGAACTAAAGAGCCTCTTGATGAAAATGAAAGAGGAGAGTGAAAAAGTTGGTTTAAAGCTCAACATTCCGAAAACTAAGATCAAGGCATCTGGTCCTATCACTTCATGGCAAATAGATGGGGAAACAGTGGCTGAATTTATTTTGGGGGGCTCCAAAATCACTGCAGATGGTGATTGCAGCCATGAAATTAAAAGATGATTACTCCTTGGAAGGAAAGTTATGACTAACCTAGACAGTATATTAAAAAGCAGAGACATTACTTTATCAACAAAGGTCCATCTAGTCAAGGCTATGGTTTTTCCAGTAGTCATGTATGGATGTGAGAGTTAGACTACAAAGAAAGCTGAGTGCAGAAGACTTGATGCTTTTGAACTGTGGTGTTGGAGAAGACTCTTGAAAGTCCCTTGGACTGCAAGGAGATCCAACCAATCCATACTAAAAGAGATCAGTCCTGGTGTTCATTGGAAGGAATGATGTTGAAACTGAAACTCCAATACTTTGGCCATCTGATGTGAAGAGCTGACTCACTGGAAAAGACCCTGATGCTGGGAAAGAGTGAGGGCAGGAGGAAAAGGGGATGGCAGAGGATGAGATGGTTGGATTCCCTTACCAACTCAATGGACATGAGTTTGGGTCAACCCCGGGAGTTGGTGATGGACAGGGAGGCCTAGCATGCTTCAGTTCATGGGGTCACAAAGAGTCAGACACGACTGAGTGACTGAACTGAACTGATGTTCTATTCATTGCACAAATCACTCATGATTCAAAATTGGAGGATATGCATAAANGGGGGCTCCAAAATCACTGCAGATGGTGATTGCAGCCATGAAATTAAAAGATGATTACTCCTTGGAAGGAAAGTTATGACTAACCTAGACAGTATATTAAAAAGCAGAGACATTACTTTATCAACAAAGGTCCATCTAGTCAAGGCTATGGTTTTTCCAGTAGTCATGTATGGATGTGAGAGTTAGACTACAAAGAAAGCTGAGTGCAGAAGACTTGATGCTTTTGAACTGTGGTGTTGGAGAAGACTCTTGAAAGTCCCTTGGACTGCAAGGAGATCCAACCAATCCATACTAAAAGAGATCAGTCCTGGTGTTCATTGGAAGGAATGATGTTGAAACTGAAACTCCAATACTTTGGCCATCTGATGTGAAGAGCTGACTCATTGGAAAAGACCCTGATGCTGGGAAAGAGTGAGGGCAGGAGGAAAAGGGGATGGCAGAGGATGAGATGGTTGGATTCCCTTACCAACTCAATGGACATGAGTTTGGGTCAACCCCGGGAGTTGGTGATGGACAGGGAGGCCTAGCATGCTTCAGTTCATGGGGTCACAAAGAGTCAGACACGACTGAGTGACTGAACTGAACTGATGTTCTATTCATTGCACAAATCACTCATGATTCAAAATTGGAGGATATGCATAAAGGCATGAATACTGAGAGGCAAAGGTCACAGGATATGACCTTGGAGGCTGGAAAAATCAACTTGAAATAATCCACAATCAACTATCCTAACCATGGAGTAGCACCTCATTGATGAACCATAACATTAGCTGAACACACTGAAAGCACAGTAAGTTAGTCTGATTCATAGCCTCTGCTTATAGCCACCTTCCTTGAGTATCAATCATTTGACACGTGAAACAAATCACCTAATGACCTTTGAGGTAAGTATCAGCAAAGTTCTTTTGCTCTCTGTTTCAAGTTCACATTGTCACACTTCAGTGAATTTCTTCCACCATCACAGCTCCCCAACATGTCCATAACCACCTACCCAGAAACACACTTCTTAGATTTTAAACCAGAAGCCTCATATTTTTAATTCCCCACATTCTTCCTCACATGATCCCCATACGTCATTGAGAGCTTAAACTAAGAAATAAAGGAAATAGAGATCAGGCTTCATCTTCCTGTTTTCTCCCTGGAGTTTTTATTATGAACAACATGGACTTTCTAAGAGGAAAATTGATGCATGAGAAGCCTGGTTTACCCTGATTGTGATCAGGTGCTGGATTTCCTGACAATATGGCTATTGTTGTGTATCGTGTTGGTTTTACCTCTTGCATGTAGAGTGGTGAACTAGAAATAAATAAGATCCAACACTGGCAGGATGCCCAGCGGCAGTAACTCTTAATCTAGGATATATCCAGTCACAAGCAAGCCCAAAAAGAGTCTTCCAAGAACAAAAATAAACTTTATGCATCTGAACCTACTAATTTGTAGCTGATACCCTGACCTTTGTGAATTTTTGGATGCTTTGAATTTTTTTTAATCTCTGGGCCTACATATGGAGAGTGCTTTAAAACCAATGGTACCTGGATACATTAAAGAAGCAGAAAGAATTTCCACCAATGGATCCACCTTAACAAGATACTGTCTATCAGAATTCAGTAAATTGAAGCTATGAAAGCATAACTCCATGTAAACAAAAGAGTAATCCATAAAATAAGCATGGACAGTGGGAGAAATCACTAGGACATCAAATCTGATAGGTTCAGTTGGCAAGCAGGCCCCTTGAAGTCTTGAGAAGACTTCCTTTTCTGCTTCTTCCTGGACATGGATGTGGACACAACCGTCTTTCAGTGTCATTGCCTGAGTCTTTTAGACATTTGGTGGTGCCAACTGATTACCATTGTCCTAATACCATTTTCACAATGGGAAACCTGCTCAGTGTTATTTATACTGCTTGGGTAGTAAAAGGGATGTTGCTTAAGCTGTAAGAAATGACCATTCAGTGTGACAGTGATGAGTGTGTCATGCAGGAAGAGACGCTGTGCAAGAGCTCTGCAGAAATGGAGACTGCCTGATGAGAAACTCAGATTGCCATTGTATTGCTGGTAAGATGAAAAATGCTCACCAAATCTGATCAAAATAAAGTTGTTGCTTTTTCAAAGAAAACACTAAGTCAAAATACTTAGGTTTCCCTTTCGAATTTCAGATTATTTGCTAAGTATAGTATCTCAAGTGGAGAAGGGAATGACAACCCACTCCAGTACTCTCGCCTGGAGAATCCCATGGTCTGAAGAGCCTGGCGGGCTACAGTCCATGGGTCACAGACTCGGACAGGACTGAGTGACTAACACACATGTAATGTCTCAAGCATACTTTTTCTTCAAGTGAAAAAGAGATGTTTCCTGAGAGCTGCAGGGTCTTTTCTTTGGGGTTTACCTCAAGTGAGATTTACTTTTCTGGCCACTTCTTAATGAATAGAACTCATACTGAGATTTTTTTTTAGGATTTTCTAGTGTTGTTCATATGTAAAGATAAGTAAATTTGACTTACAAGCTCTCTACAATGTATTTAGCAGATGGTAAAGGAAATCAAATTTTAAGATAGTAGTTTCCTTCTGAAACTAAAAATTAAGATTTACATTTCATTGACAAACTGGACTATAGCAATGTTTAACTGTTTAACTATTACCATTATATACTTTGTGCAATTTCTCTTGGAGTACATTTGGTGGAAAATGGCTGGGTAGACGATAGTAAATGTAAATTTAATTCTCTCTTTTGAAAGTTTTGGGTTTTTTTTTAACTCTAACATTTAGCCACCAACATTCTGTACACTGCTTTTTTTTTGTTGGTTTTTTTTTTTTTTTTTTAAAGCTTATTTGGAATAAGGTAAATCCTTATTCCAATGTTTTGAGATTTTGTAATAGGGCAACTGTAGGATGGCTCAGTGGTAAAGAATCTGCCTGCCAAGCAGGAGACTCAGATTCGATCCCCGGATTGGAAAGATCTGCTGGAGAAGGAAGTGGCTACCCACTCCAGTATCCTTGCCTGAAAAATCCCACGGACAGAGGATCCAGGCAGGTTACAGTCCATGGGGTCACAAAGAGTCGGACACGAGACTTAGTGACTAAGCGACAACAATTGCAGGATGTATAATTCCTTCTGGTTCTTGTCTAGTAGGACCAAATAATGAGAGTAGTTTCCTTAATGTGTTCAGGATAAAGTTCCAAAACAAAGAGTCACTGAATCTATCAGAAGTGATTTGCTCTTTTATCTCTATGGATGGAAAAAAAATGCCTAAGTCAGACTGATGATGCCTAAGTTACTGGTCCTTTTACAAACATGCCACCCCATCTCACAACTTTCTCAACATTTCTTTTTCACTGGTAGTACTGCAGGAAGGGGGGCTCCTTCCAGGGCCCGAAACTGGGCTCTTGTCTAACATTCGGAAATGAATTGTTGGAGGAGACACATGTGCTGACAAAGAAAGGGATTTTATTGGGAAAGGGCACCCGGGTGGAGAGCAGTAGGGTAAGGGAACCCAGGAGAACTGCTCTGCCACGTGGCTTGCAGTCTCGGGTTTTATGGTGATGGGATTAGTTCCCAGGTTGTCTTTAGCCAATCATTCTGACTCAGAGTCCTTCCTGGTGGTGCGTGCCTTGTTCAGCCAAGATGGATGCCGGAGAGGATTCTGGAAGGTGATCAGACATGTGATGTTTCCTTTTGATCTTTCCAGAACTCTTCCAGGTGGTGGTGGCTTATTAGTTCTCTGTTCCTTACCAGGACCTCCTGTCATAAAACAACTCATGCAAATGGTTACTATGGTGCCTGGACAAGGTGGGTGGTTTCAATCAATGTGCTTCCTCTAACAGTAGCTCTTCCCCTGCCTAGATTACAGAGACTCTGTTGCTTTCCATGGCGAGCCACTTCTTGTCCTATCCAACTAGATGGTATCTCCCCTAAGTGGTCTCTGTACCTGCACACCACTTAGCATATGTCTCCGTGACAGTAATTATCTTCTGAGGTTTTGTCTGCATGATCTTTATCACAAGACTGAAAGATCACTGAGGGCAGGAATCTTCAGCCGTGAACTTTGAGTGTCCAAGCTCAACTCAGCACAGCAAGTAGTGGGTGATCAATACAATTTGATGAAGAAATAAATAGAAAAAATTTTATATTCTCCAAGTGCGCTTTGTTAGGTTACATCTGTTCAAGATAATAGACCTTATTTTGGAATTTTGTCAGAGTGTCTTCATGTATTGCTTTTTTATTTTCTTGTTTTATTGAGATATTACTGACATACAGCACTCTATAAGTTTAAGGGTGTGTCAAATAATAATTTGATTTACATTCATCCTGAAATAATTGCCACAATAAATGAATGAATGTGTGAGTGTCCAGGCATGTCTGGCTCTTTGCAACCCTAGAGACTAGCACACCAGTCTCCTGTCCATGAGTTTTTCTAGACAAAAGTACTGGAGTGGGTTGCCATTTCCTTCTCCAGGGGATCTTCCTGACCCAGGGATGGAACCTTTGTCTCCGGCATCTCTCACATTGCAGGCAGACTCTTTACTGCTTGAGCCGTTGGGGAAGCCCCAGTTACCACAGTAAGTTTAGTGAGCATCCTTCATCTCATATAGATACAAAATTAAAGAAACAGAAAAAAATTTCTTCCATATGATGAGAACTCTTATTAGGGTTTAACCTCTTAATAATTTTCATATATAACATACAATAGTGTTAGTTATATACATCATGTTGTACATTATATTCCTGGTATTTATTTATCTTAATAACTTTTGACTACTTCATCCAATTCACTCTTCCCCTTCTCCTTGTCTCTGGTAACCACAAATCTGATCTCTTTTCCATGAGTTTGTTTGTTTGGTTTTGAAGTATAGTTGAGAGACAACACTATGTTACTTCCTGGGGCACAGTATAGTGATTTTTGTATTTCTATATATTTCAAAATGATCACCACAATGTCTAGTTGCCATATGTCAGCATACAAAGATATTATATAATTATATACTAAATTTTCCACACTGAGCATTTCACCTGTGACTCACTTATTTTGTTACTGCAGGTTTATAACTGGAAATCTCCCTCACCTACTTTTCTCCTCTCTGTCCTCCCCTCAGGCAACAACTTGTTTGTTTGTTCTTTGTATCTATAGCTGGTTTTTGTTGTTGTTGTTATGTTTGTCATTTGTTTTCTGGATTACACGTGTAAGTGTATTTGAAGAAGCCATATGATATTTGTCTTTCTCTTTCTGACTTCTTTTACTTAGCCCAGTACCCTCTAGGTTGATCCATGTTGTTGCAAATGGCAAGATGTCATTCTTTTTATGGCTGGATAGTGTTCCATTATATGCATGCACCACACCTTTATCCATTCATGTGTACATATCTTGGCTACCGT
Organism: Neotragus moschatus; assembly: GCA_006410615.1. Classification (NCBI taxonomy): domain Eukaryota; kingdom Metazoa; phylum Chordata; class Mammalia; order Artiodactyla; family Bovidae; genus Neotragus; species Neotragus moschatus. Next base: position 1,932,256 of record SJYA01002821.1, read on the forward strand.
ATCTTGGCAATGAACACAAGGGTACATATATCTCTTCTGATTACCATTTTAACTTTCTTCAGATAAATACTCTGGAGTGGAATCTCTGGATTATATGGCTGTTCTATTTTTGTTTTTTTGAGGAAGCTCTGTAGAGTCTTCCACAGTAGCTGCACCAATTTATATTCCCACCTTTTCTCCACATCTCCAACATTTGTTATTTGTTGTCTTTTTGATGGTAGTCTTTCTGACAGGTGTGAGATAATATCTCATTGTGGTTTTGATTTGCATTTCTCTGATGATATCAATAACCTCAGATATGCAGATGACACCACCCTTATGGCACAAAGTGAAGAGGAACTAAAGAGCCTCTTGATGAAAATAAAAGAGGAGAGTGAAAAAGTTGACTTAAGGCTCAGCATTCGGAAAACGAAGATCATGGCATCCAGTCCCATCACTTCATGGGAAATAGATGGGGAAACAGTGGAAACAGTGTCAGACTTTATTTTTCTGGGCTCCAAAATCACTGCAGATGGTGACTGCAGCCATGAAATCAAAAGACGCTTACTCTTTGGAAGAAAAGTTATGACCAACCTAGATAGCATATTCAAAAGCAGAGATATTGCTCTGCCAACTAAGGTCTGTCTAGTCAAGGCTATGGTTTTTCCAGTGGTCATATACGGATGTGAGAATTGGACTGTGAAGAAGGCTGAGCACCGAAAAATTGATGCTTTTGAACTGTGGTGTTGGAGAAGACTCTTTAGAGTCCCTTGGACTGCAAGGAGATCCAACCAGTCCATTCTGAAGGAGATCAGCCCTGGGATTTCTTTGGAAGGAATGATGCTGAAGCTGAAGCCCCAGTACTTTGGCCACCTCATGTGAAGAGTTGACTCATTGGAAAAGACTCTGAAGCTGGGAGGGATTGGGGGCAGGAGGAAAAGGGGATGACCGAGGATGAGATGGCTGGATGGCATCACTGACTTGATGGGCGTGAGTCTTAGTGAAGTCCGGGAGTTGGTGATGGACAGGGAGGCCTGGCGTGCTGCGATTCATGGGGTCACAAAGAGTCGGACATGACTGAGCTACTGAACTGAACTGAACTGATGATTAACAATGTTGAGCATCTTTTCATGTGCCTGTTGGCATCTGTATGTCTTCTTTGGAAAAATATACATTCAAGTTTTCTGCCCATTTTTAGTTAGGTTGTTGTTTTAGATGTTGAGCAAAATGTATGCAAAAACATAGAAGAAAAACATCAGTGACTTTGGCTTATGCAGAGGTTTCTTAAATAAGAAAAGAAAGCAGAAACAGTACTAGAAAACATTGATTAAATGAACAGCAAATTTTAAAACCTTAGTTTTTTGAAAGACAGTTAAGAAAATTAAAGATAAGTCACAGGCTAAAAAAATATTTGCAATACATATCTAATGAAAAACTTGTACTCAGAATATATAAAGAATTCTGGTGACTATGAAATTAAGAAAACCTAATTTTAAGAGGAGAGGGTTGTGATGGTGAAAAAGACTTAAACAGATACTTCAAAAGAGAAGATATACAGATGCAAATAAACACATGGAAAAGTTTAACAGGCATCAGGAAAATACAAATTAAAACTATAAGATACCACTTCATAGTCACTATAATGACTAAAATTAAAAGATCTGACAATACCAAATACTGGCAAAGGTGCAGAATAACTCCAACTCTCACAATTTGCTGGTGAAAATATATGTTCACAATTTCTTAAACCTACACCCACCTTGTAGCCCAGCATTTCTACCTCTAAGTATTTGGCCAAGATAAATGAAACATTTTCCACAAAATGACTTGTTTATAGCAGCTTTACTCGTGATAAGCAAATCTAAAAACAACATAAATGTTCAACAGGAAAATGGAAAAGCACGTTATCTAGTAATACAATGAACTATTCACACACATAACATGATGATACTCAAAAACATGTTTAGTGAAATGTCAGATATAAAAGATAACACATTTTATGATTCCACTTATGTGACGTTCAAGATGAACCAAAACTGTTTTATGGTAATAAATATCTAAAACAGCCATTGCCTCTGGTGGGTTGAAAATTGAGTAAGAGGGATAGGGGACTTTTTGAAGATGATGAAAGTTTCCTTCTGATGGACATGGAAATATGCTGCCCCTTCAGGAATGACTTTCTTGTCTCAGCGCTGGGAGTGTTGTCGGTGAAGAGTGTTTAGCCATCAGCCCTTTCTCTGATTGTTTCATCTGTAGAGACCCACCTCATGCAGGGTCATTCCCTTATGGGGATGATCCACAATCAATGACTAATCAAGATATGAGTTAAAGGTCTGGCCCTGTGGTCCAATATGAAGCAAGCCCTTTGGGCCACCCAGCTTCAGAGCTCCCCCTGGGGTGGGCTGAGACTGTTCTTCCTGCTTTGCAGCAGCAGAAGTGTGGCATGGTTCCATTACTGGTGGAAAAGACTATTCTTTCCCCCATTAAATTGTCTTGATACCTTTGTCAAAAATCAATTAAACTTACACTGAACAGTTTATTTCTGTACTCTCCATTCTATTCCATTGATCCTTCTGGCAGTCATCCTACTGTTTGATTATAGTAGTTTTGTGTAAGGTTTGAAACCACTGTGAGACTTCCAATGTTTTTCTTCTTTTTCAAGACATGTTTTCAGTGATTAGTCTCTTGTATTTTATATAAGTTTTAATCGCTTTGTCAATTTCTCAGAAGGTAATGAAGGCAGCTGGGAACTTAATGGAGATTACAGTGACTCTGTAGATAAATTTTGGGAATAATGCTACCTTAAGAATATTGTCTCTCAATCTGCGAACATGGATGTCTTTCTATTTATTTAGGTTTTTAATTTCTTTTAATATCACATAGTTTTCAATGTATACAACCTTGCACTTTTTTGTTAAATTCTCTTCTAAGTATTTTAATCTTCCTGATGATATTGTAAATTGAATAATTTTCTCAATTTAATTTTCAAATTTTTATTGCAAACATAGAAATACTGATCTTTATATACTGATCCCATATTCCACAACCTTGTTGAATTCTTTTATTCTAACAGTTTTATGTGCGTGTAGATTCTTTAGTATTTTCTATATGCAAGTTCGTGTCATCTCTGAACAGATTGTTTTATTTCTTCCTTTGTAATATGAATGATGTTCCTTCCCCCTTTCCTCTCCTTTCTTCCTTCTTTTGTTACTCACTTCTTTTCTTTCTTTCTTAAGTTTCCTGGCTAGAACATCTAGTAAAATTTTGAATGGAAGTGGCAAGAGAGTGGCTGGGAGTGTTGTCCCATTTATGTCTTGTTTCTTATTTTCAGAAAAAAAAATTCGCTCTTTCATCATTAAGTATGATGTTACCTGTGGATTCTTAATAGATGGCCTTTGTCAGGCTGGGGAAGATTTCCCTCCTATTCTTGGTTTGTTGAATTTATTTTCATAAGAGAGAGTTGGATTTTTGTCAAATGCCTATACTGAGTNTCTTGTTTCTTATTTTCAGAAAAAAAAATTCGCTCTTTCATCATTAAGTATGATGTTACCTGTGGATTCTTAATAGATGGCCTTTGTCAGGCTGGGGAAGATTTCCCTCCTATTCTTGGTTTGTTGAATTTATTTTCATAAGAGAGAGTTGGATTTTTGTCAAATGCCTATACTGAGTTTATTGAGATGATCTTTTGCTTTTTGCCCATGATTCTGTTAATATGGTATATTTTATTGATTGATTTTTATATGTTAAAACAACCCTGCATTTCTAGGATAAATCCCACTTGACTATGGTGTATAATCCTTTTATACACTGCCAAATTCAGTTTGCTAGTATTTTGCTGAAAAATTTTGCACTTATATCCATAAAGAATATTGGTCTATAGTTCTCATTTCTTGTGAGTTCTTTGCCTAGCTTTGGTATCAGGGCAATGCTTGTTTCGTAGAATGAGTTCTTAGTGCTCAGTTTTTGGCAGAGTTTGTGAACGGTTGGTCTTTTTTTCTGCTTGTTTGGTGGAATACTCAGTGATGCTATCTGAGCCTTCTCTGTGGGAAGTTTTCATTATCATTATTATTACTAATTTAATGTCTACTTACTAGAGCTCTATTGAAATTTTCTGTTTCTTCTTGTCAGTTTTGGTAGTTTGTATTCTTTCTAGGAATTTGTTCATTCATCTAGATTATATCATTTGTTGACATGTATCATGTTACTACATATAATTCTTTTTTATTTTTATAAGTTGGCTAGTGATATATCCTTTTTCATTCTTAGTCATTTGAGTCTTCTGTTTTCATTCTTGCCAAACCAAATATTAATTGAAAACGCAGAGTGAATGATTCTCAAATACTACACATCAGTGTTAAATTCTAAACCATAAAACTATTATAAAAATTTTATTGATATTCTTTACAATAAGGTCTTAAAATCTTTGAGATACTGGTTTCCTCTGGGGAAAGATGGGGAGCAGTAAGAGATTCAAATATATCTATAGTTTAAATCTTTAAAAATATACATTTATTAAATAAAGGTAGTAGGTAAGATAAAATTATTATTCCATATATCATTATGTAGAATTGGATCATGTTAAGTTCCTTGCTTAAAACTTCTCCTTGGATATACTGAAATACATGCTGCTTGGGTGTGTATTAGTCACTCAGTCATGTCCGACTCTTTGTGACCCCACGGACTATAGCTCACTAGGCTCCTCTGTCCGTGGAATTCTCCAGGCCAGAATATTGGAGTCTGTTGCCATTTCCTTCTTCAACATGCTGCTTAATACAATTCAAATTTTCTACCTCGGGTCCTCCATGATCAAACTCTTATACCTCTAACACCCTGCCTTACGCTGTTCTCTTTCCTTGTTAAAACACAGCCAGCCTGGGCTGATCATACTTTTTCAGCTCAGGTTTCCTCGGCCTCAGTCATTTCTGCTCCTTTAGCTTTCAGCTTAAATGTCACTTAGTGCAGTCATTTCTGCATATTCAGCATTCCTGCACATTTCTTATCTTTTTGTTATATAACCATTTTCATTTCCCGTCTGCCTTCCTCACTGTGCTGTAAGCTCTAGCCAGAAGCTAGTTTGCATACTTCTCTGTCCGCAGCCTCTAGCATGATGACTGTTATATACATGGGCTCACTGGATATAGTCAGAGATTGTGAATCTGCAGCCGTAACTTTGGGATCTTAGGTACGTCACATATCTCTATTTCCTCTAAACTCAACCTTAAGCCCTAAACCATGCAGGGATGATGGGAAACGCAGCATTAATCAACACTGACGGTTGGATGGAGGAGAGGTTACGCTCACCAGAGTCCTCAGCTATGGGACCCCAAGTCACCACTTGTCACCCCATTACACACTCATGCATGGTCTTCTACATCCCCGGCCCCAAATAATGCTCATCTTTGCAGGCACCACCATCTCTTCCCTTCTACTCTGCTGCTGCTGCTGCTGCTGCTAAGTCGCTTCATTACTTCATTTACTTCATTACTTCTTAGTGTAAAGATCAAAACCTTAGCAAGGCATGCAAGATATGATGTGATCTGATCCCAAGCCTTTTCTCTAGTTTCAGTCCTCTTAACTCTACGGCTGCTGCTGCTCCTGCGAAGTCACTTCAGTCGTGTTAGACTCTGTGTGACCCCATAGACGGCAGCCCACCAGGCTCCCCTATCCCTGGGATTAGACACTGCTGCTGCTTCTGCTAAGTCATTTCAGTCATGTCCGACTCTACGTGACCCCATAGATGGCAGCCCATTGGGCTCCCCCATCCCTGGGATTCTCCAGGCAGGAACAGTGGAGTGGGTTGCCATTTCCTTCTCCAATACATGAAAGTGAAAAGTGAAAGTGAAGTCACTCAGTCGTCTTCGACCCTCAGCGACCCCATGGACTGAAGCCTTCCAGGCTTCTCCGTCCATGGGATTTTCCAGGCAAGAGGACTGGAGTAGGGTGCCATTGCCTTCTCTGTAACTCTATGGCAGTAGTTTGGAATTTGGGCTATGCATTAGAATCACCAAAGGGACTGTAGAAAACATACCATAGGCCACCCTCATCCCAGAATTACTGTATCTAAGTCTGTGGTGGGGTCCAGGCCCTCATATTTTTTAAAGCTCCCCTAGTCAGGGTTGGTAGTCAGAACTGGGAACCATTCCTTCATTCTCTGGCTACAGGGGCCTTTTTCTTACTTTAAAAAGTAAGATGATTCTTCCCAATTTTTCAAACTAGGTTGGCAAACTGGCATTCACTTCTAGCTTTATCCATCATGAATGACTGACCAATATTCTTCATCTTAGTCAAGTTCTTTTCCTCAGGGAAGTCTTCCTGGAGCCGCCAAATGAGTTCAGGTCCCCTGTTCTATTCTCTCATTGCATCCAATGCACCTGCTTCAGACTGCTTATCATGGTTTGTGGACTTCCCTGGTGGTAATGCATATGCTTACAATGCTGAAGACCCAGGTTCAATTCCTGGGTTGAGAAGATCTCCTGGAGAAGGGAATGGCAACCCACTCCAGTATTTTTGCCTGGAGAATCCCATGGACAGGAGAGACTGGTGGGCTACAGCCCAAAGTGTCGCGAAGAGTTGGACATGACTGAACAAGTAACACTTCTTACAACTTCATCATGGTTTGTAGTTACTCTTTCATGTGACTTTTAAAAAATTAATGTCTGTCTCCCATATTACATTGTTAGCCCTATGAGGGAAGAGAATGCTGTATAATTGCTGATGATTATATCCAGAGCTTAGGGCATTGTGGGGAAATAAAAATTTGTAGAATGAGAAAGTGCAAATGAACAAATGAGTAATCGAATGAATATAGAAATCTGTGAACATTATACTTGGCATAAATGATCAAGTATATAGGATATTCTCTCTTTTTTAATGAAATTTGGAATATCTTGAAAATACTTTCATAAATGATAAATTAACATGCCTGGTTTTAAAATATTTTGTTCGTGATTTTTAACATCTACACCAAATAGCATTTGTGAGTAGTTACAGAATTAATGAGAAATATTTGATATTTTAGTGGTTTTAATTTTCCAACTTGAATAAAGAAAACTTAGTCATGTGAAAAAACAAAATAGGAAAAGAAAGTCTTGGTATGTCACTGAATGAGTAACAAATAATGTCCAAAGCCTTACAAACTACAGTATTTGTACTTAGATGCAAAAGTCATCTCTACAATACCAAAACATGTCAAAACAAAATTAGAGTATCCTCTCCAGGAATTTTTTAGGAGATAGAAACAGATTCTGGATTCTATAACACTGTGTTTTGATCATTTATTTACTAAAAGAAAAAAAATTCTCAGTTCAGATGTACTGTGGTTTTTCAGTGAAGTCCTGCTTAGTTTGGAGCATTTCTTTTAGAATATTATAGACTTGTCCCCCAAAATTCTTGATTAAAACACCAATAACTTTTACTTCTCTCTTTAAAATGTGTTAGTATTCAAGGACTATGGTTTATCATTTAAACTCTGAGTATGAAAAATATTTAGTTCTATTTCTCAAAGTTTAAGAACTGCCTAGATGATAAAAAATTATAATTTATAGGCTTGACTCATTATTTACTTCTCAGAATGCTATCTTGTCATTAGCCACCTAATTGCCTTCATATGTGACTTCTCTAATTGAAATGCCTATGGTGGTTATATTAGAAGATATAAGACACTAATTTGGTTTCTTTTAAAGATTACGTCTGAGTATCTCAGCTCTCTATTGCGCAGATACAAGTATTAATATATATGTCACTATTTCACATTTAAGGAAAAGTAATATTCACAAAGTCCTTAAGCAGCTGTTTCTAATGTTCTGCTCTGTGAGTTGTGTTGATTAGTGGCACGTGGTATGATGATTGCACCCAGTTCAGAAGGGAGGCAGTCAGAGGCACTCACTGAGCTCAAAACACTGTCTCTATTGTGAATGTTCCTGTTAACATTTCGTAAACTCTTAGGACAACTTTTCAGCCTTTAGTTGACCATTGAAATGGTCGGCCTGCTTGCATTTGTAGAGGATGTTTTAAGCAATACTTACGAAGCAAACATCATTGAGCATCTATTGTATGCCGGACACCACATAGAGGCCTGGAAAAGCAAAGGTACATGCATTCAAAGCTTTCAGCAAAGAAAAAAAAAGGTTATTTGCATCCCTTAACTGTTGGGATTTTCATCGTCAAAGAGTTTGTGTTTACCTACGGGACACTTTTTTAGTAGAAGGAAGACAATTACATTTGTTGGCCACTCACTCAGTACCAGATAGTTCACACACATTAGCAAATTCAATTCTCTGCCTCCAAACGAAGCTCTGGAATTCGAGTTATTTTAGCTTCATTTTGCAGATGGGAAAACAGTGTCTTGGAAGGCTGGAATCACTTCCCTGTGAGTGAGTGACAGAATTTACCGTGCTAACCACGGCAGAAAAGCCTTTGGAAACTAAGAACTTGGTAGAAATGGGAGAAGTTGGGTCCACAGTTCTCTTGCTGAAGGATTGCTCATTAGAGGAGCAAAGCAAAATGTCACTAAGAATACTGGAGGGAAAGAAGGAGGTTGGAACAGTGGCACAAAGCGGGAAATAGGTGCTTTTGCAAATGGCAGCAGGCTAACTTTGAAAATGAGACTACCCTTTCCAATGCTCCACATTACTAAATTGCTCTCCGACCTCTCCTGTGAGATGATGAGCTTTAACACAGCAGTTCTTTTGTATTACAAGCATGACACCCATTTTTCTGCAACTCGTACAGAGTCACTTAACAGGGAAGCGCCGCAAATATTTGTCTCCAGGTGCTAGGCACACTGCATTTCAAGCTAAGATCCAAGAATAGTAGCTTACAAGCCACCTCTAATGGTACCGCGCGTCTTCGCCTCAATCTATATTCACATCAGTTCCATTTTCAAATGAGTCAAATGGGAAGCTGAAGTTAGCCAGTCAGAGCTTAACACCGCTGATTTATGGTCAGAAGTATCTTAATAGGATCATTCATTTTCCTTCGCTCGTTCAGAACATCTGATGTTACAAGTTTCTAGAAATGTTCATGTATCCACTGGTTCTGCAAAAATATAATCTTCATCTCCAAAAGTGACCTTCAAATGAGCAGGAAATGAAAGCCAGCCGTTCTTTCTCAGTCACCTTGCCTTGCTTTATTGATGTGTCATAATGGAAATCTTGAGAGCCAGAACTCTCAGAATTATTATGATATTTTAATCTTTTTAGGTTAAGTGTAAATGTGAAGGTGTAGGGCAAAAAGCATTAGTTTAGGCCTGGCTCTATGAAGTATCTCTTTCTTGCCCTTTTCCTCCTTGTTCAGGTGCTTTAGAGAGGATGTCTCTTCGGCAGATGGCAGTGTTTGGGCTTTTGTGAACTTGGTCTTCTCCTTTTTATAACTTCATAAGTGACTTGATTTATGAAGTTGGTTGGAACAACTCTGAACTTCTGACCCTGAGCCCCTTGCCCCACCCTTCCCTGAACTGTCCCCGCCCCTCCTTACTCACCTGAGCTACTCAGCTCTAGTTCTTTGTTTCCACTACATATTTTAAAAATAAAAACAAACCTGCCCCTAGTCTGGTACTAGTCTCCATTCACACAGAAATTTGAACACATGCTTTGTTTAGTGTGAGATCGTGCGTGTCAGGACACAGCATCCAGCTTTCTAAGTAGTTCAGGCTTGTCAATAATCTTGCTCCAAAGCTAAAATCTTCCTGTTCTACTTCTTGAGCGTGAGCTCCCCATTGCAAACTGTCAGTTTGTACAACACATATCCCTAAAATTAATATTCTAGAATATTCTGTTGTTGGGATAAACTCTTAGTAATAGTAATTACCTAGGATAATCACTTATTCTCCTGAAGCGGAAATAATCACTGACTACTTGATTCTAAATGCATCTAAAGGGCATTTAAAAAATTAGGGTGAATTAGTGAATTTCCAGGGCGGCTCTAGTCAATATAAAATTAACACTTCTAACATCACAATTTCTGTTTTAGCTCTAAGATCATCCCCAAGTAATTGGTTTTAACTGTGCATTGAACTCGTCTGGGATTGCCAGATATTTTTAATGTATCCTCTCACCTCAAACCTACTTTAGAAAAAAACATTGTGTTGATATTATGTTAATTGCTGAATTAATAAATTCTCATTGTAAAAAAAAAAATCAAATGTAGTAATGTACAAAATGAAAAGAAAAAGCTGCTTCTTGACAATCTCCATAGACAACCATTTTAGAATTTAATGTGCCTCCAAGTCTTCCACAGAAAAATAGATGTACAGATATGATATTCAAATATATATAATAAATGCATATCAAACGTATATTCCTATCCTAATATTTATAAAATGTCCTCAGTTTTATAGTTTTCAACCTTTTTCTGAAGGCTGTAGAGTGTGGCTATAACACCAGAAGGCCTGTCTTAAAATTGGGGAGCTGACATCCCAGCTATATGATTGGCCCATACGGAATGGACTGCACCTTGGACACATTACATTTTAAGGTCTCAAGGAGATATTTTATGATCAGATTTAACAGACCACATACTCTTTCCTTTCGGGAGGCCATAAAATTCCCAGATTATGGGAGCAGATCTTGTGCTCAAGTATGCAATTTTCTATTTTAAGCTTGATTTTTCTTTTATTAAGATCCGTCAATGGTACTTTGGTTAAGTTCCCTCCTGTGGCGAAATACTCTTTCCCTACATATTTGTTTTTCTAATCATGTGGTTTTTTAAGAAGATGGACTTCCCATCTAAGAGACTATAATAAGCATTCTTTTGTTGCTGAAAAGATCTAGCTGAGTTAATGAGATTGCTAACATAAAAAGATGAGGCCAAAATGTTTGTGATAGCTCAAAAATAATCATAAAGCCAATGAGAAGTTTCTGCAGAGTAGAAAAAAATACCTCTTCTAACTGATAATAAGCTGAAAGGAAAAGAATCTGTTTCCATCTTTTACCGATAAGCCAAGGAAGAATGTAGGGGAGGTGCCTCAATTATGCCTCAGTTACTAAGGCATCAAAATCAAGTCCAAGCAGAAGAGTAAATTCTGGACTTTCTTTTTCAGATAAATTTTACCAACTGAAAGACAAGTCATGAATGAAAGTATTTGAGTTTTATTTTCTCTTGGCAGTGTCCTTATATGAGATGTTTTGTCCCACAAAAGTAGGATTTCAAAATGTTCATTCCTCTTAGTGTATAGTTGTCCCATCCAGCTGGTTCTGTCATCCCTTTTGCTGGTTAGAAACCTGCAGAGCAAGATAGCCGTGTTACAACTTTTTTACTGTCTCTTTTCTATTTAATTTCTATTGTCTATAAGCTTACAGCATCAGAATCAGCTGCTTGCCTTCTCATTGTTAATGTCTACTAGAATCGGTCAAGTTTCTCTTTCCCATAAATAGGGACATAACGAGAATCTGGTCTAGTTTGGCTTTCTCTTTTCTTTTCTCTTCAAAATCAGAGTCAATGGTCAGCAGTTTCCTCTCACATAAATCTTGTTATTGCTTATACCGGCTCACTCTTTCTAATGTTATTAGAAACCTGGTGGACAGAGACCCCAGAGATCTGCTCATCTTAACGCTCTAAAACTACACCACTTTCATGACAACAGGAAAGCCTCGAACTGTCACCTTACCCCTACGACTGTTACTCACTGTGATTACCGGCGTTTCTTTCTTGCTCGTCCCTCCTGCTCCCATCCCCCATTTGGTTGTTTAGAGAAAAGTATTTGGAACAAATAAAGTAAAAGACTGATGATTAGCAGTCCCCAGTTGAGCTGTATAAACTGTGGCTTCCTCGATAGAACTTGGATCCTGTTTGCTAATGTGCATGTCCCTTCTTGAGAACTCAGCCCATTTTTCTGGGGGTTTTAAGGGAGCTCTGAGAACAAGAGGGCTAAGGAAATGCATGGCCTTCTGCACCCTAACAAGGAACCAGCCGTGTTCAGCTGTGATCCTGCAGAGGCAGTTTGACCCAGCAGACCAGGATTCGAGGCTGAATTCAACTGCCTCCAGGTTGCAAGGTTCAAGCAAGATATTAGGTTCTTTTCTGTTTACTTTCCTCCCAGGAAACATCACATCTACCTCACAAAGCTGCTGTGAGGATCAAATGAAACGATGTCTGTGGATGGGTATTGTAAACTTGTGATCACACCACAAATATTCAAGGTATAAACTTGTTGATTAAGAGAAAGAAAGGTTTGGATGTGCAAAAGAACAAAAATTCACCTGCTCAGGTGTTTAAAAGTCACAATCAAATGGCCCATCCGTTTTTGGATTTAAAGACTGATATTTTAGAGTATACCTCTACAAAATCGAAACTTCAATTTTCTTTTTCTTTTTTTTTGGTTTTCACAGTGTTGTAGAATCAGAAGGTATTGTTATCCTCATTTTACAAATGAGGACATTGGTACAGGAAAATTATGTCACTTGCCCCAGGCCCCTTATTACTTGGAATCAAAAGCTTTCTGATTTTGACAGCCTAGATATTTGTCTCACAGCCTCCAGAGAAAGGAGAGGATTTATGTGGGAAGTTCATCCTCAGAAAGGTTACATGTTCTCTAATATGTGTTCATTTTACATGGACGTTTGTTCCATCCCAGAGTTGTACTAACTGTATATTACATTTTATTCTGCATTTCCCTATTAAAATAATCTGTTTTAAAAAAAACCTCCTTGTAAAAATATATTGAGAAACAGGGTTTATAAATAGAGAAAATAGGGTACAGAGACTTCCCAAGTGCCTGCATCAGCCATACATCTTTATGATGAACACTCCCTTTTTCCATTTTCTTCTCTACAAGTATAAAGTGTGTAAAACAGATTTTTGGAGGTTTATTTGAACACTGTGGGATAGTGAAGGTGGTGTTAGAATGATCCTTTCTGTTGAGTCATAGAAGAACAGAGAGTTAAAATCGATTGCCTTGCTTACCCAAAAGGATTTTTTTTTTTAATCTTCACATTAAAAGAGGCACTACTTAGAGCAATGCTTTGGCTCATTCTTTGACAAGTAAGCTTATGTATGAACAAAATAACGATGTGCAGAATGAATGAGATGAATACTCTATAGAGAGGATATGTCTGGGAATTTCTAGGCATTTTGATCTCTGAACCTATTGAGGAAATTACTTAGCCTAACTTCAGTTTCTCAACCAATATGGCAAACAATTGACCTCAGAAGAATATTCCCAGAAGCTCTCAGTTTACAAATGGGTTAGAAAATAAGAGTTACTACACAAGTCATTTGTTTGAAATTTGAAACTTACTTCATTCCTGGCAATATTTCTTTGAAATACAATTTGGTTCCCCAACTAGTCTGGAAAAACTTCACCCACGTGAATCAGGAACCCTAGGTCATTGCAGGAACAACAATCACTCTTCACATCTCATGTATTTCCTTATTCCAGAGGCATGAAGATGAGAGGAAACTGCTTCAGAGGACACGGACTTCTTCCAGGAGCAGATGGATGGTGATGTTTAAGATCTAGAGATTTCTCTCTTATTATCTTTCTCAAAGAATTCCTCTAAATAAGTTGCTTCCCAGAAGTGACGGGGAACGAAGGGGCATTTCCTTAGGAACAATGGGTTTCTGTTGTGCTTCCTCTGAAAATTTTCTTGCATGTAGTTTTCTTTTTTTTCCTTCTTTTTAAAAAAAATTATTGAAGTATGGTTGATTTACAATATTGTGTTTAATTTCTGCTTTATAGCAAAGTGACTCAATTATACAGGTATATATATTCTTTTGTTTAATTTATTTATTTGGCCACTCTGGGTCTTAGTTATGTCATGAGGGATCATTTTTTAGTTGCAGTACATGTGCTATTGAAAGTAGGAGGAGAAGGGGAAGACAGAGGATGGATGAGATGGTTGGATGGCATCGCTGACTCAATGGACATGAGTTTGAGTAGACTCCAGGAGTTGGCGATGGACAGGGGTGCCTGGCATGCTGCAGTCCATGGGGTCACAAAGAGATGGACACGACTGAGCAACTGAACTGAACGGAACTGTGTACTATCAGCTGTGACATGTGGGATCTAGTTCCCAGACCAGGGACTAAACCCAGGGCCCCTGTATTGGGAGCACAAAGTTTTAGCCACTGGACCACCAGAGAAGAACCTATATGTTCTTTTTCATATTCTTTCCCATTATGATTTATCATAGGATATTGAATACAGTTCCCTGTGCTGTACAGTAGGACCTTGTTGATCCATCCTGCACATACTAATTTGCATTGCTAACCCCAGACTCCCAATCTGCATGCAGATTTCTCAAGTCTAGAATTCACGACTCAAATAATCATTGTTGGGATGCCTAATTCCCTTGCACACAGGGCATGTGTGTGCAGGTGAATGTGTTGAAAACATCTGCCCAAAATCTTTCATGACCATTTAGTCCCTCACAAAGTTATTATTTCCAAAATAGAATCAATGTCTTCAGGCTTTAAGATGGCCATTAAAAAGCTGGCTGTAGGCTGTATAGTCAAAAAAAAGTACCAAATTTGAATTGGGAAATAAACTTTCATCTTTCATTTGGGATAGAAAAATTATACCATTGAGTATCTTCTACAAATTCTTTATATTTAAAGAAAGGTAAGCATATTCACAAATTAACTTAGATGTTATGAAGATTTACTTTCAGCAGATGGTTCCTAAGAGAGGACAAATTAAAATTTACTGGTCTCCAAATGGATATGTAAAGTTAAACATTGGTTTCAGGTAACCTTTTAGTAAAAAACTAAAACTTTAAAGATTAGCTCAAATATCTGAGTGAAAATAAGGCCTTGTATTCAACCCCAGCACTGTCTGCTGATCAAAGACCATGGATATGATACCTAAACTAAAAAGGAAATTGATTCCTACGGCAATAATAGAATAAATGATTCCTATTATTAGGTGATTATCCTATGTTTGACTTGTAATATGTGCCATTACATCCGTGTTATCTTTGCTCTTAGCCCGCCAGTATGTGCAAGCTGGGTTCTGCTCAGTCTCTGGGATGACTTCAGAGGAGGTGGGGGAGGTAGGGCACATGGCCACATATGAAATGTTCTTATCCCAACATTCGGATCTTTGTGTTTCAAAGTATTAACCAGATTACAGGTCATAATCTGTAAAAGCTCCCCTGCTAGTGCCCTGCTTGACTTCTTTCCAGATGAAATCGCTTCAAACAAATCCTGGATCACAAAGATACTCTGTTTTGTGTCTGGAGCCCAAGAAGGAAAAAAAAAAATTGCATATAGAAAGACAAGTATCCGCCAAGGGTAAAGAGCTAGATTGATGAGGTTCTGCGTTTATCACCTCTGGAAAAAAAATTGTTCCTGTAAAAGAAGCCAATTGCAACATTTAGGATGAAGTAATTCATCTAGCGATTCTTCTTCCATTTGAACTTTTCATTTCCTTGTGCTTTTTTATGGATGCCCAGTTTGAATGTGTCTAGATAAGGACATGACTTATTTATTGGCACTAAGAGCTTTTTATAAATTTAGTGTAATTTATGGATTTTTAATAATCCCTCTAATAGTTTCTTTAAATGAATTACCACTTTTTTTAAAAGCCAGATTTCATTTGCTTTATGACAGCAAATGAGTGAAAGAGAAAATTGGGGTTTAAATAAAAAGTTATCCCACTTGGCAGTCCAAACTCATCCTTTGACTCATAAAACACGACCAATAGGGATACCCTATTACCTTTAAGGGGTTTGTGAAATGGACAGAATTCAGTTGTTCCTGTTCATTCTCTCAGCACGCAGACAGGTTATTTAGGGGAAAGCACTCTGAAAACAAAACCAAAAAAACCCCCCACTTCTCACAGGAAAGGTCTGAGAATAAAGCAGTTGTAATCAAGCTTGCTTGCTAAAAGTTCTCAGTTTTTCAGAAGCAATTTCTTCTATCTTTCACAAAGCCTTTCCTCCCCACAGGATAAATATTTAATTCAATAGATATTTACTAGTATCCTTTAGTTCTTCACTTGTAAGCTGTTTAGAATGTGTTGCTTGGGCAAATAACCTGGTGACATCTTTAAATGGTTCCAATGGGACCAGCCCACAACAAAAGGCCATTGGTCTCTAGACAAATACCCTCTAGACTAGGAAGTATCCGTTTCTGCCCCAGTACGTCTCTTAGCTGCAGGACACAGACGCCTACATTAGAATGCTTCTCTATCTGTTGCTGCTCATCCGTCACAGCCCTTCCTGGTCACTACCCCTTGTGTCGGTGTGCTCCTATCAGTGAGATAATTCAGAAGCCCTTGGTCCTCCCATAATCACCTTTAGGCAGAACTTTGAGCCTCAGCTGGCTCTGATTCCTTGTGGCACTAAAGTCAGCCAGCACCACAAACACAGGTGAGTGAGGAGGCTGCCACTGTAAAATAAGAGATTCCCTCTCCTCCCTCCTTGGATCTCCCTGGTCCTTCCCTTGGTGGGAACTGCCTGCATCTCCAGACCATGAACAATTCCCCTGGACTTCAGTCCATGACTTCCTAGAACTGTTCTTTGGGTTCTACTTCCTCTTCTCTGAGGAAATCTGTTCTGTGTAAAGTTCACTTTTTAAAAAATTTATTTCTGTGTTTGGCTCCAGTGGGTCTCAGTTGTGGTACATGGGATCTTCCATCTTCACTGCAGCATGCTGGATCTTTTAGTTACAGCATGATGTCTTTAGCCGTGGCATGCAAACCCTTACTTAGCGGATGTGGGTTCTAGTTCCCGGACCAGGGATTGATCTTAGGCCCCCTGCATTGGGAGCATGGAGTCTTAGCCACTGAACCACTAGGGAAGTCCCCTAAAGTTTATTTTTTAATACTAGTTTCACTGAGGCATAGTTTACATACAGTTTACTCACTTAAGGTGTGCTATTTTGGGCTTAATCACTCAGTCATGGCCAACTCTTTGCGACCCCATGGACTGTAGCCCGCCAGGCTCCTCTGTCTATGGGGATTCTCCAGACAAGAGTATTGGAGTGGGTTGCCATGTCCTTCTCCAGGGGATCTTCCCAACCCAGGGATAAAACCCAGATCTCCCACATTGCAGGTGGATTCTTTACCATCTGAGCCACTAGGGAAGCCCTCTGAACCACCAAGGAACAGCTTGATAAATGTTGATATATATGCAGTCATGTAATCTCAAGCATCCCAGCTGGTGCTAGCAGTAAAGGACCTGCCTGCCAATGCTGGAGATGTAAGAGATACATGTTTAGTCCCTGGGTTGGGAAGATCCCCTGGAGGAGGGCACAAGAACCTGCTCCAGTATTCTTGCCTGTAGAATCCCTTGGACAGAGGATCCTGGTGGGCTACAGTCCATGGACTTGCAAAGACTGAAGTGGACATGACTGAAGTGACTTAGCACGTAGCACAATTAATTTCTACTAAGATGTAGGACAACTCCATCACCCTAAGACATTCTCTTGTGCCTCTTTGTAGGAGAGGCTTTCTTATGCCCAGGTCTCGGCAACCACTGGCTACTTTATCTCATTGTAGTTTTGTCTTTTCTAGAATTTTGTACAGGAATTATACAGTAGGCACTCTATTGTGTTTGAATTGTTTCACTTAGCCTAATGTTTCTTAGACTGATCATTATAGTTAAATGTATTAATATATCTTTTCATTTTCTCACTAAGTATATAGCACAATGTACTTATCTATTGACCAGTTGAGAGATTCATTTTGATTTTGCACCACATTATCCATCTCTTCTGAAACTGATTTGGAGGTGAATTTCCTGAGTTTCAAGTGTGTCTTAAACTTAACTAATTAAGTGTATATACATTTAAGAGTAATGGAAAAGACCCAAAGAAGCAGAGGGACCCTCACAAATGAGGAAGATTTCACTGTACCAGTAGTCTCTGGAAAATGAAGTAGTTTCTGGGAATTCAGTTGTGGGGGATTAATGTCATATTGGAAAGGTGAAACATTTTCAACATCTGAAAGAACAGAAACACTGAATAGTCATATCTCTGCTGTGATCTGCCCTGGTTTCTGCACCTTTTTGAGTTAAAATTACTTATTTCCCCTTCTAACTTAACTGTTTCTCCTAATGGCCACTTAGATTACAGATAAAGTTATCACTATGGATGGTCCACAGTTATTTAAGCATGTAAGTCCCATTACAGTTCTCTCACATGTGCCCTTCAGTATTTATTTTCTATCCACATTAATGATGACATTTAAAAACTGATCAATTACTTGAAAAGCATTGCAGTTTGACTGAACTTACAAGTCAATTTGATAAAAAACTGATTGATCTGAGTTGATATAGTCAGAAATTATGACTTCAGTAGTGTCTTTCAAATTTTAATGTGCATAGAATCACCAGAGGTAACTTGACAAGGATGAAGTTTCTAAGCCTCACCTTTCTGGATTCTGATTAAGAAGCTTGTGGTATACAGTTTAAGAATTTATGTTTTCTAAGCATTTCAGGTGATTCTGAAGCAAATGGTACGTAGATCTCCTTTGACAAGTGCTAGATGCCAAAGACTGATATAGAAGGCTGGTCAAACTGGTTATTTGGCAAACTACATGTATTAGTAAGGTCTCTTTCAGTTGCAAGTGACAGGAACCTAAATCAAACTGGTTTAAACAAAGCATATATATGTTGACTCATATAATTGGAAAGTATGGGAGTAGCACTGGTTTCAGCAAAGATCTCTCTCTCTGCTGGCTTTCAGATGATGTCATCAGAATTTGATTTAACTCTTCATCTTTTGGATTTGTTTCCTCTTGCCGCTTCCTTCAGAAAGAGCCTTTGTGAAAGCTGGTGAGACGGCCGCCAGTAGCTCTGTGTGTATATGCCACCTCAGTAACTTCATTGGAGAGGTCAGAGGCTCATGACTGAGTCTTATTGGAGAGTTTTGTCACATCCCCATTCCCATACCATTCAGAATGTTCTAAAAACGGCCAGGCCAAATTCAGGTGCCCTCCTCCCCTCCCATGTGACTGTGTGTGTCTCTGTGTAAGCACGTGATTGTGTGTTAGGAGATGGAGGGCTTGGATCAGCTGCAGTTAAACCCCATGAATTAACCGTAGAGTAGGAGTGATTCCCTCCTTCCCCAACAACAAGTATCCATTATAGAAAGCAGCTCAAGTCTGCTATATTACACATTTCATATAAATAGATGCTGTGTGTGTGTGTTAATCACTCAGTCATGTCCGATTCTATGCAACTCCATGGACTGTAGACCACCAGGCTCCTCTGTCCATGGGATTTCCCAGCTAAGAATACTGGAGTGGGTAGCAGTCTCCTCCAGGGGATCTTCCTGACCTAGGGATCGAACCCAGGTCTCCCGCATTGCAGGCAGATTCTTTACCATCTGAGCCACCAGGGAAGCCCATATATAGATGCTAATGAAACACTATATTTCCCTCTGACTAGCTGGACATATGGATGATCTTAGATTTAAGCTCCAAGTGACAGAGCACAAAAACTAACTTGTTTGATATGGGACTTAGTAAGCACACGCCAGTACATGTATAACAGATACATTTTCATGTCTAATATCAGCATTGCTATAACCAATTAGCTTTGGAAGAACTTCATTATTCAATAAAGGGTGGCGGGTACCCAACAAGACTGTTTCTCTGGGTTAGAGTCTCTTGGATGGTTAGGATTAATTTTTTGAAATGTGCTTTGAAATCTACCATTACTAACTATGATGACGAATTATGTTGAAGAAAAATCTGCTAAAGCTCTTCATCATTGAGAGGTGAGACGTAAGGAAGGAGGAATTAAAAAACAAGTGGCAGAAATAACTGCAGAACTTGAACGAAGAGACGTTCGAAACACTGTGTATATGAATGAAGCCACGACTGTAAGAGTGAGATGATTCTCACGGTCAGAACTGTGGGCAGGGAAGAGGAGGGGTATGGTCCTATTGGGTAACCACAACTTGGCTCTGCATTAGAAACACCAGACCTAGAATAGCTATGGGCAAGAGGCCTGCAAACGTAAAGCAGTTTCATCAGCAATGTTACACTGTGAAATAATTTCACAAAGGGTCATCTGTGAAGAAATTTAAGGCTAGGGTGAGCAGTACACGAAAGAAAAAAAACGAAACAAAACAAAGTGACATAAAAGAGCAGCAGGAAATGGGGAACCCGTGGCCTGAAAGGGCTCTTTTGATCTCACTTTTCTATGATTCCAAAACAAATGTGTCTCCTTTGTGAATTCTTTCTAAGCAACAACAATTCGAGGTTCAGTTGAATGTCAAACATGTCTACCACTCTCCCAGGCCTGCTTGATATGGAGCTGGCGAGTCCTTATGGCTTATGACTCAGCAGGCTTAGGAAGTAACAACAGATGTCTTTTCTCCATTTGTTATAACTCATGACCGATGCCTCTTATAACCTAAAATTTTAACCCAGAATGTTTACAAATGACAAACTTCAGCTCAGAATAGACAAAATATCTGATTTATTGGTTCAAAAGTCCAAGAAATACGGTAACGTTCAGTGGCAATACCACACAAAAAAGACAAAGGCCAAGAATCTAGCAGCCCATCAGAATTGTGTGTAATTTTTAAAAATTATGTAATTATATATACATATATATTTTTTAACTTTCCCTGATGGGCACTACATGGTATTATCGTATACAGAAATAGTTTGTTTTTGACATTTTCTCTTAGAGGAATTGACCATGTATCCTACTTAAGAGAAAAGCCAGTGCAATGAAGCTGTAGTAAATTAGACACCACGGAAAAGACAAAAGACATGAATGTGAATTGAAGTGACTTAAAGGGCTGGATAAAAGATGACATCAGCATGTTGGCAAGAAACAGAGATACACAGCAAGGCTAGACTGTCTGATGTTCTATCCAGGGGGAAACAGATGAAGACGAAGGCAAGCCAAAGCTACAGCAATAAATACAGCTGTCTAAAACGTGCCCTTTGAGGTTATTAGTATATTTATTTTCTGGCAGAGAGGAAATTAGCATGTACGATTCATATTTCACCTCCCTCGTTCTTCCTTGCGTGCTTCGTCTCCATCCACTCTGCTCTAGCTCTGATCGCCACCCATTCCGGGACGATCCTTTGGAAATTTGCGTCCAGTAATAAACTCTTCCTGTGTCTTTCAGGAGTCCTTCTGCCTCCCCCAACTGAAGCTTGACTTTTACCTGACATGAAACTTTCCTCATTGCTCATTAATGGCTTCTGCTTACAGATGAGGGTCTTCGGTTAACGCAGGAAAGCCAGTCTGCAACAAAGGCTTCTCTTCAGTGAGCACTTTTTAAGAAGCAACCCCAGGAAACAGCAAGGGGAACTGGGATGAATGAACTCAGGAAGAAGGGACAGTCAGTCCATAGAGGAATTATCAGACTGGTCACTGCTGTGGACAAAAGGGGGACAATCTACCTGGGGTGCTCTGAGGAGCCTTCTAGAAGTCATCTCAGAATTATTTGCCCAATGGATGGAAGAGGGAAGCATGTGTCCACCAGTGAAGTGAAAGTGAAAATCACTCAGTCATGTCCAATCCTGTGACTCCATGGACTGTAGCCTGACAGGCACCTCTGTCCAAGGGATTTTCTAGACAAGAATGTTGGAGTGGGTTGCCATTCCCTTCTCCAGAGGAGCTTCCCAACCCAGGGATTGACCCCTGCATTGCAGGCAGGTTTTTTATCATCTGAGCCACCAGGAGCTGTATCAGTGAAGTACTAGACAAGTAATGTCCCAGTGGGTGTTAACTCCCTCCATTTTAGCTTGTACATGTGTGAGGGCCACATTCTATTGTTAGGACCTGGGATAGAAGGTGTCTGTTGAGTGTGTTCAAGAGCTGAGGTGCAGTCAATTCCCCTGTGTGTGCAGTAAGCAGAGCCCAAAAGGGACCCAAAAAGAGACACGTGAAGCTTTCTGTGCAAGAGGCAGCCCATTCCCTAATTACTATGCCTCTAACTCCTTATCCTCCTAACATTACCCAGTCAGCAATCCACGCCCTCTCCCCAAACCTTGTCCTCCCTCACCTCAGCTTCTGGAAACCCAGATGCTGTCCCAGTCTCCTCAGGGATAGGGGCACTGAAGCCTCTACCAACCTCTACAACCCAAGTGTGTCACCATCTTCCTTGGCTGATGACCCAATACCTCCCTGGCCTTACAACTCTCATCTTCCAGCCTCACTCAACTCCAGTTGGCCCTGGCACAGCCACATCTGTGGCTACACCATCCCCCAGGCCTTCCACACTGGTACACCATTAACTGAATACAGGAATTTAAAAAATACATAAAACCTATTGACGTCCTCATTTCTTTTGCTCTTCTCTTTGTCACCATGCCCGCAAATGCTTCCCTTCTCCCCAGACCATATCCAAGTGACGCTGGTTTTATTTGCTTCCTTATCCAGGCTGGACTTTGTGAAATGAACAACCCTGTCAATAAGACCTGAGAGGCCACCTTGCAGTCCTGTACCTCCTTCACTTACTGTCTGCCTTCTTGGTTCTGCATCCTTGGTTCTTATCAAAGTTTGCTGGAGGAAATGCTCAGAGTCGTGATACCAAATTCAGTTACAAATTCATACAGTTTCATCTCTGCTTAAATACCCATTGCATTCTATTTATGTATTTTTGAATCCCTAGACTGGTGCATTGAGCTTACATGATTTTCCACGTTCCCCATGCATCCATCACTAACCTTAGGAACTTAAGCTGAGTAGATGCTCTTTCTTCTTATCTCATGGACGGGAAGAAAGAGACCTTATAACATATGCCCCTACAACGTCTCTTATTTCCATCTTCAAATTGTACCCTAGTCCAACCTCTCTCTTTGCTTCTTTCTCTGAGGAAAAACTAGCCCACCTCCCTATGGGGCTTATTCTACCTTGTCAGGTTGTGATATCAAAAGAAACGCAATAGGCTCTAATCTGAGTTCACTCAACTAATCCCATCAGCACACCAGCAGCCCAGAGTTATCCAAATTTTAAATAACATTTGTCTTTATCACCATCCTACTATATCAATCCATGACCAAGAGCAATGCATTCATCTTTGGAAACAAATTGTATTTTCCTTTCTGTCATCTCTTAGAAGAGTGCTTTTCACAGCCTGCCTGGATCAGAGTGTTAGTCTCCTAGCTGGGTCTTCAGGACACTGTTAACACCATCACTTTGTCCCTTTCATCAGTACCTAAAGGAGTGCTTGAGGTTTCAACCTTGGGGAGTGTTCAGGACCTCTATAATCAAGCTTCTCGCATACCCGCACATGCCTCAATCATTTCCCTAATGGAGGAGGAGTCTGTTGTTTAGAATACCTTTTTCCTTCCTTTGGACCGTCTGCATCCGACTAGCTCTTTACAGATTACATCAGTGTGTGTTACCCTTTCCTTCTCCCGGATGCCTATTATATATGTAATCTGTAGTATATTTGGTTATTTGCTGTTTCTATTATTTTATTCTTTTAAATTATTCTGTTCTGGGCTTGTCTTTAATGAGGACATATATGCCTTAGGAGCAAGAACTTTATTTGATACATCTATTGTCCTGACCATGGTGGCTACCCATTAAGCACTTATTATAAATACCCGTTGACTTCATTTCGGTGAGTCAGAGCTTTCACTGGAACAAGAAACCTACACATGTGCACTTGAATCTCAAATAGTATAATCTAGCTCTTCAACATTCATAACCAGAGTGAACTGGCGTAATTAGGATCATCTTCTTATTTTCTCTGAATGCTGGTGGTGAATGACCCGGCTTCATGGGAATATTGGACCGTGGGAATCAGTCCTCAGTTTACAGTTCCAACTAAGCACATTGCCAAAGTGTTGATGCAAAACTATGTGGATGATGAAATATAAACGTAGCTTGTGTCTACACATCATAAACACTTCCATTAAAATATGAAAATAGGGAAATCTGGAAACATAAAGATTTGACTGCTTTTTAAATGTTTTTGTGGAGATGTTAACAGCAGTAATTTTGGAGTTTAATTGAAATATTTGTTTGGAATTTATACAAATGTGAGCTAAAACATAAGATTTTTAACTCCCAAGTTTTGTGTTCGTGAATGTTGAAGAGTCATTACAATAAAAAATAATTTAAGCAAATGACACTGCAAGGCTCTCTTAGAAAGACATTTGATCAACATCAATCTACCCTAGCTTCCAAGCCCATGCAAGAATTCTCTGTAATATCCACGTCAGCTTACGCTTCACTGACACTGCCTGCTTGATAGGGAAGCTCAACAATTCTATGAAAACCACTGCATCTGGGGACAGATCTAATTTTTTCAGAATTTCTTCATCACTTTATAGAAGTCACACAAGTTCAGGTACCTAGAGGCCAGGGACATTCACAGCAGGCCAGGTGAGCAATAGGGGGTGAGGGGACTGCAGTGACCGGAAGGCCTGCCCTGCTCCTGCTGGCTGTTGCCAGGTCTTCTTGTGACTCAAAAGATGCTGGCAATTCAGATATTTATATGAAATCCTGTGGCTTTTCAACACTAGTAACTGATTTCGAATGTTAGATAAAATACTCTGGAGGAGGATGGTAAACTTAAAAAAAGAACAATTGTGGGTTAAACCAGGCTTGAAACCCTTCAGTTATTTAACTCCTAAATTCTATCTTACATTTTCACCTCTGGGGGAAAAAAAAAATGTATTAAATTTCTACTTATTTACTTAAAAAAAAAAGCCAGATATTTAAAGATATCTATTATGCTCCATACTTACCCCAGTCTTTTAAAAATTCCTTGAAGTCTCTTGAACCCAAAATACATTTGGGTTGAAAAATCAATTACATGTTTCTGTATTGAGACAAACATGATTTAGAGGGTTCCTTAATGCAAAATACTGATTTATATTACAATTATCTTCCTAAGTTTTGGTCTACTGGTAAATTTTCATTTGTAAACCAGGCCTAGGATCCTCTAGGCCTCCAAGCTTCAGGTCATAAACAAATTAGATAAGCAGAACTTCTCTGCCTTCGTTTAGAGCATTGAGTAAAACTAAGCTGAGCTTTCCTAGCTCAAGATAAGTGTCTTGTGATAGGCCATTAGTCCCACTGTGCTGACCGCCAACCAGCTGGCATGCATCACTCACTGATCTTTAAATCTCTGGGAAAAATAAGCACCCTTTCAAGATGGCAAGATGGGGTTTATCAAATATTCTATTAAAATTTTAAAAATACATTGTATATATTATTTTCCTTTTTTGCCAATTCAAAGTCCACTTATAAAGGCACGTAGCTCAGAAGGTAATGGCACCCCACTCCAGTACCCTTGCCTGGAAAATCCCATGGATGGAGGAGCCTGGTGGGCTGCAGTCCGTGGGGTCGCCAAGAGTCAGACACGACTGAGCGACTTCACTTTCACCTTTCCCTTTCATGCATTGGAGAAGGAAATGGCAACTCACTCCAGTGTTCTTGCCTGGAGAATCCCAGGGATGGCGGAGCCTGGTGGGCTGCCATCTATGGGGTCGCACAGAGTCGGACACGACTGAAGTGACTTAGCAGCAGCAGCAGCAGCTCAGTACCATTGTGTCACACATCTCAGGGAGTTCTGTTCATTAAAAAAAAAAAAAAAAAAGATACAAATGAGCTTATTTCCGAGACAGAAACAGACTCCCAGACACAGAAAACAGATTTGTGGTTATCAAAGGGGAAAGGTGCTGGGGGAGGGATAGATTAGGTTGGTGTTAACACATATACACTGTTGGATGTAAAAGAGATAATCAATAAAGACCTACTGTATAAAACTCAGGGAACTATACTCTGTTGGGAAGAGAACCTGAAAAAGAATAGATATATGTTTGCTGTGCTGTGCTTAGTTGCTCAGTCATGTCTGACTCTTTGTGACTCTGTGGACTACAGCCCACTAGGCTCCTCTGTCCATGGGGATTCTCCAGGCAAGAATACTGGAATGGGTTGCCATGCTCTCCTCCAGGGCATCTTGTCAACCCAGGGATTGAACCCAGGTTTCCCACATTGCAGGTAGATTCTTTACTGTCTGAGCCATGAGGGAAGCCAGAGACATGTTTACTTATAACTGAATCACTTTGCTGGACTGAAGATAATATAACACTGAAAATCAACTATACTCAGATATAAAATAAAAATGTAAAAATAAAAAAGGCAACCCTAAGCATAGCTCAGAACACAATCAGGCTGGTGCCCCCTAGAACTGAGCATCCACCATAACCCTCAGTGAGGTTAATTTGGTATTAAAAGCTAATAAAACCCTTAAGGCTTCTATGAATATATGCTAGCTTCTGGTGGTCATATTCATGGACCAGGGTGTAAAAAAATAACAAAACAAGGATTACAAAAAACCTGATTAATGTTTGCTGGCATCAGGTATCAGACATCCTTCAGTAGACTTTCCTTTGATAAATATTTTGGTAAAGTGTGAACTTACACGAGAAATGATAATTTGGTCATATAATCAATTTTTAATCTTAGTAAATGCTATATAATCCCAAAGAAAATCTAAATATCTCTGGTATTCCGTATATATTATTCACTTATACTTATAAACCATATTTATTGTGGTCAAGATTATATTGGAACAGGGACTGATTTAAAGAGCCAGATAAATATTCTAGGCAGTGCAGGACACATAATGTCTCTGTCACACATTTTATTCCCCCCCCAGCAGTTACAAATGTTTTAATAGCTGGTAATTTAATAAACAGTAAGTATGGCCTCTCTTCTTTATTTTGATTTTGTTCCCCTTTATTTTTGGTGCTATCTACATACATGAGCTTCCCGGGGGCACAGTGGTAAAGAATCCACCTGTCAATGCAGGAGACTCAGGAGATGTGGGTCTCAACTATGGGTCAGGAAGATCCGCTGGAGTAAGAAACAGCAACCTGCTCCAGTATTCTTGCCTGGGAATCCCCATGGGCAGAGGAGCCTGGAGGGCTACAGTTCATGGTGTCACAAAGATTCAATTATGACCGAGCACATACCCATGTGTGCACACACACACACATACACACCAACATATCCATACACTGCCCTAAGAAGTTTTAGCTATTTAGTAGTTATTACTTTTTTTTATTTGGCTACATTGCATCATGCAGAATCTTCCAATAAGTCATAGAGACTCTCTCCAATTGTGGCTCGTGTGGGCTCAGCAGTTGTTGCACACAGGCTTAGCTCTTCCTTTGCATATGGGATCTTAGTTCCCTAACAGGGATTGAACCTGTGTCCTCTGCATTGCAAGGGGGATTCTTTACCACTGGGCCACCAGGAAAGTCCCTATTTAGTAGTTTTTCAATGCTCTCCATAACTTGGGTAAATGGGCTCTACTGTTGTCTCTGTGGTTTAGATTGGGAAACCAAAGAATAGCAGAGCTTAAGTAACTTGCTCAAGTTTTCAAGATGATTTTGCTCTTACAAAGAATTTCTTAAAATTGTATCTTACATATATTAATGGGTAGAAATAAGCACAAAATAAATACAGGGAATTGTGATTTATTTCTGTATAAGGTAAAGTGGCCTCAGCCTTTTCCATTCTTTTCCCTTTATACCACAGAGTGCAACTGCAGATGTGTGTGTTTCCACTATACTTTGGAATGATAAACTGATATGAAAATATTTTAAATAGCATGCCAAAAATGTCTTCCCTGTGCACAAAGTGGACAAAGTCCAAATGTTAGTTTAAATTTCATATTATCTACCAATCTTCCCAGAAGAATCTGAAAGATGTTATTGTTTAAGTCATGTAGTTCTTCTGAATAATCTTTCCTTTGTAAACAGTTGGCAATCCAAACTCTGGATTTTTCCATTTAGTGTTCAAAGGAAGCTCATTTTTAAGATTGTTTTAATCAGCATATCTGTCACCTTCCTTTTTAACCTTTATTTTGCCATTAACTTCTGGTACTGGTGGTTAGTAAACTTGCAGCTTAAACTGCTANTTTGTAAACAGTTGGCAATCCAAACTCTGGATTTTTCCATTTAGTGTTCAAAGGAAGCTCATTTTTAAGATTGTTTTAATCAGCATATCTGTCACCTTCCTTTTTAACCTTTATTTTGCCATTAACTTCTGGTACTGGTGGTTAGTAAACTTGCAGCTTAAACTGCTATTCAGCTTTTTCTTGAACAGTGCAGTTTGCTATTCACTAAGACCTACATTCCCTCCATGTTTTTTCTAAAGCTTAAAATCAGTGATCTTTTTTTCTAAAAGCTATAATTTTTTTACATTAATCTTATTTCTTGTTTTAATTGATGTTTTTCTTTTAATTGGACAATGGTAGGGGGCTGGTGATGGGTGTTATTTATTGTGAGAATCCTGCTTCAGTGAAGCTGTTGTGAAGTAAAGGCTTGAAATGAAATTCTCCTTAAGGCCTCTGACTGGGGTGAGCAAAAAGAAAGGAGAGGAGAAGAAGGAGAGTGAGAGGAAGAGGCATGGGAGGGGGCAGGGAGAGCATTGTAATGTCCTTATCAAATCAGAAATTAGAAGCCTGTCAGAAGCAGGGAACAAAAGGGTTTCTTCCAGTTTAACCACAAAGCCACATCCAGGTCCATATAGATCCAAGTGGCTAAAAAAGTTCCTTCCTCCCTCCAGCCAGCCCAGCTAAATAGCAGTGTTTCTTTCAACACGTGTACGGTACACATTTAAAAGGAAAGCCCATGGCTAAGATGAAGTGATCATATCGAAACCTCTTTCAGGCAAACAAGTCTTCACATTTCTTTTCCTGGTTTAACCTCTCAGTGGGCTACTAGCAACCACCTCTGCCAGCATTAATTGTCCACTCTTCTTTTTTTTTAAATTATTTTTTTAACTTTTACTTTACTTTACATTACTGTATTGGTTTTGCCATACATTGACATGAATCCACCACGGGTGTACATGAGTTCCCAATCCTGAACCCCCTCCCACCTCCTACCCCATATCATCTCTCTGGATCATCCTTGTGCACCAGCCCCAAGCATTCTCTATCCTATATTGAACNATATATATATATTCTTTTTAAGATTATTTTATAAGTTATTAAAGTGTATTGAATATAGTTCCCTGTGCTATACAGGAGATTCTTACTATCTATTTTATGTATAGTAGTTTATATCTGTTAATTCCAAACTCCTAATTTAATCCTCTCTCCCTTTCCCCTTTGGTACATTTGTTTTCTGCCCGTGAGTCTGTTTCTGTTTTGCCAATAAGTTTATTTGCATATTTTAGATTCCACACGTCAGTGATATCATATGATATTTCTGTTTCTCTCTTTGACTTCACTTAGTATGACAATGTCTATGTCCATCCATGTTGCTGGAAATGGCATTATTTCATTATTTTTGATGACCAAGTAATATTCCATGGTGTATATATCACATCTTCTTTATCCCCCCATCTGCTGATGGATGTTTAGACTGCTTCCATGTCCTGGCTATTGCAAATAGTGCTTCTGTGAACACTGGGGTGCATGTATCTTTTGAAATGAGAATTTTTGTCTCTTCTGGATATACGCCTACTGGTAGGATTGCTGGATGATCTTGAATGCAGTATTTACATTATCTCCTGCAAGAAACTTAAATTGATGCTTTGAAAGAGGGTCCCCTCACCTTGAGATGGTTTCTAAATATAAGCAGTATAAAGAAAGAAATCATAGGAGATTTAAAACCTAAATTCTTTTAAATTTTAGCTTGGACAAGAAAATGGGCTAGAAAATTAGAAGATTTAGGTGCTATTATATTCAATCCACAAAGTTTAATTTACTTAACATATTTTAAGCATTCTTTCAAGCTTGACAAACAATAGTTCCAATCTTAGTTCCCTAATTTTACACAAACCACAGCTGAAAAAAAATACTAAGTATCTCAAAAACTTTCAATTAAAAAGCTTAATTTTTTTTGTATCATCACAAATATCCAGTACTTGAAACTGTCACAAATTTCTCAGGCTTTCCCCCTAGTTTCCATGGATTTAAACCTGTGATGCTATTAAATTTTTAAATTATCTAGCTTTTAATATTGTTTTTCCTGCCATATTGTTTTCATTAATAAAACTGTGCTATTTTTGGCATGGTTATCTAATCAATAGGACACACTTTTACCAGATTACAGTAATTAGAAAGCATCATTTAGAGAGAATCAGCATTAATGTTCTGTAGTGTACTAGAGCATGATGAAAATAGACTGCAGCATAAAGGGGATCGGACCATGATATATGTTTATAGGATGTTTTCAAATCAGCTCTTCTATGAAAATTATTTTCTTGCTAATTCATTCAGTCAACCTAGTTGACGATGGTTTTTATAATTTTCTGTTCAGGGACGAATATTTCATGTCCCCTTAGCTGGTATTTACTCAGCATGTTTCACATGCAGGGCCCTGAGCAGAGCATTTTCAAATACTTCACTGGAAATTCTATATGGGGTTGGGCTCTTGTGCACTGGGAAACACTGCCAGTCACAGCCAGTGGGGAAAAACCCAGATGTTCTTCCACATCACAGGCCAACTATAGCAGAGAAAGCAGTGACCTAGTCAGAAAGACACGCTGCTATAGACAGGTAGATGGATATTTAGAAGGTAAATAAGTACAAAGGTCTAGCAAGAAATAGTTACATATAGAGGATGCTAATAGTTCTTAGGTACTGAGAAAAGCTGTAAGACTTTCATTGAAGTAAAGTGTATGTGCAAAAACTGTGGGCATAGAACTCCTTCAAGTTTTGACAAACGATACTTGTATAATTGGCACCCAGATCAAGGGACTGAATATTATCAGCATTCCTAAAAGTACTCATCTTCTACCTTGAGGGTGACCCCTTCTGTCTTCTAATAGCATGGAGTGATTTTGCCTGCTTTGGAACTTAATATAAATGGAAGCACTATGTGCTCTTTTGTGGCTGACTTCTCTGGCTTTGTCTTTTGTTGGTGAGACGTAGTCACATTGTACGTAGTTGTAGTCCTTTCTTTCTCATTCTGTCTTTGTATATGCCTTGGTTTATTTATCTATTATGTTGTTGACAGGGTTTGGGGGAAATTTCTAGTTTAGGGTTCTATTTTGGAAAAACCTACAGTTCTCCTCCTCTGTGTTTCTTTTTTTTTTTTTTTCTGTCACTTCTGACAAGTCTGGTCACCAGATGTGTGGGATTTTTCCCCACATCAAGGAATTTCCTATGACACCAGCTGGATGTCCTACAACTAAATTCACTTCTGACACAAACTATTTGGAGACAGTGTGACATCCCACAGGTTAAGGACTCTGCCCCATAATGCTGTCCCTCACTTCAGATGCCAGTCACAAGTACTAGGTCCCCAGATTACCCATAGCTTTTGTCCAACTTGGCTACAAACTGGAGGTTCTCATCCATTCTTTCCAATGTGATTTGATTATTTGCCAGAATAGCTCAAAGAACTCGGGGAAACACTTTTTAGTACAGTAAAAAATATAGCTAAACAACCAAATGAAAAGACGTATAAGCGAGATCTAGTATGTTCCCAAGCACAGGGGCTTCTGTCCCCAGGCAGTTGGGATATGTCACTCCCCCTGTTGGTGGATGTGTTCACCCACCTAAAAGCTCTCCCAAACCCATACTATTGGGATTTTTATGGAGGATTCATCACACAATCATGATCAATTGTTAGCTCCATTTTAGGGCCCTCTCCCCTCTACAGGGGGCTTCCCTTGTAGCTCAGTTGGTAAAGAATCTGCCTACCATACAGGAGACCTGGGTTCAATTCCTTGGTCCAGAAGATCCCCTGGAGAAGGAAATGGCAACCACTTCAGTATTCTTGCCTGGAGAATCCTATGGACAGAGGAGCCTCGCAGGCTACAATCCACGGGGTCACAAGAGTCAGACACAACTTAGCGACTAAACCACCACCACCACCTCCTCCCTTCTACAGAGAAGTGGAAGACGGGGCTGCAAAGTTCAAGTTTCTAATCACGGCTTGGTCTTTTGGTGACCAGGGCTTCCCAGGTGGCTCAGAGGTGAAGAATTCGCCTGCCAAACAGGAGACGTTGCAGGTTTGGTCCCTAGGTTGGGAAGCTCTCATGGAGATGGAAATGTCAACTCATCCAGTATTCTTGTCCGGAAAATCCCATGGACAGAGGAGACTGGTGGGCTACAGTCCATAGGGTTGCAAAAGAGTCAGACATGACTTAGCAACTAAACAACAGCAACTTTCTGGTAAACAGCCCCCATCCAGAAGCCATCAAGGAGCCACCCAGAAGGGCCTCATTAAAACACAAGATGCCCTACCACTCTTATCACTGGGGAAATTCCGAGGGCTTTAGGAGCTCTGTGCCGGGAATCAGGATCATAGACCAATAAGTATACATTTTGTTATCTCAGGTTTGTATGAATAGTGCTGCGTGAACATGCTCGTGCATGACTTTTGGTTAATGTGTTCCTTGTGGAGGAGAAGCTTGGTCACAGGATATGCGTGTTGTTTGGACAGTGCCAGTCTCCTCACATGATTGACAAGTCTACAGTCCCACTGGCAGCAATTGAAAGTTGTTCTACAGAGCTGCTGGCTTGGACTTTTCTGTGCTTTACATTTTAACATTCCAGAGAATATGTAGTAACATCATGCTGTTTTAATTTTTATTTTCCTGATAACCTCTGTGATAAATGTAGACGCATATAGCCACAATAATCAAACCCTCGTAACAATTTGTACTGATGAGGAAACTGGGTTTCAGTGAATTTGTGATTTCCTCAGGTTCACTCAGCTCGGATGTAAACCAACATTGAAATGCTAGCTTTTGCTCATTAGTGAAGCACATAATAATAGCCTTTAGAGTCAGAAGGGAGTTTGGAGATTATCCTGTCCAAAAATTTTCACAGAGGAAGAAGCGGAGGTCCAGAGAGTTGGATGTTCAGAGTTCAGAGATTATATTACAGTTGGGGGTTTTGTCTGGTGGTTCAGCTCACTACCTACCAGCTGTGTGGCTCAGACAAGTCGTCAGCTTTCTCTGCTGCTGCTGCTGCTGCTGCTAAGTCACTTCAGTCGTGTCCAACTCTGCGTGACCCTATAGATGGCAGCCCACCAGGCTCCCCCATCCCTGGGATGCTCCAGGTAAGAACACTGGAGTGAGTTGCCATTTCCTTCTCCAATGCATGAAAGTGAAAAGCGAAAGGGAAGTTGCTCAGTCGTGTCTGACTCTTAGCAACCCCACTGCCTGCAGCCTACCAGGTTCCTCCGTCCATGGGATTTTCCAGGCAAGAGTACTGGAGTGGGGTGCCATTGCCTTCTCCACAGCTTTCTCTAGGCATCTATTTATTTTAATTAGTTTTATTGAAATATAGTTGACTTACAATGTTGCATTAGTTTCAGGTGGATAGCAAAGTCAATCAGTTATACATATACATATATCCACTCTTTTTAAGATTCTTCTCCCATATAGGTTATTATAGAGTATTGAGTAGAGTTCTCTATGCTATAAAGTAGGTCCTTATTAGTTACAATAGTGTGTACACATCAATTCCAGTTTCCCAGTTTATACACACACTTTTCACCCTGGTAAGCACAAGTTTGTTTTCTACATATGTGACTCTATTTCTGTTATTATAAATAAGTTCATTTGTACTATAGTTTTTTAGATTCCACATCTAAGTGATTTATCTGTCTTTATCTGACTTACTTCCCTCAGTATAAACTCGAAGTCCATCCATCTTCCTACACGTGGCATTATTTCATTCTTTTTATATAGTTGAGTAATATTCCATTCTAAATATGTACCAATTGTTCCTTCCATGTCTTGACTATTGTAAANCCACATCTAAGTGATTTATCTGTCTTTATCTGACTTACTTCCCTCAGTATAAACTCGAAGTCCATCCATTTTCCTACACGTGGCATTATTTCATTCTTTTTATATAGTTGAGTAATATTCCATTCTAAATATGTACCAATTGTCCCTTCCATGTCTTGACTATTGTAAATACTGCTACAATGAACATTGCATTTGCATGTATCCTTTCAAATCATGGTTTTCTCCAGATATATGCTCAGGTGTGGGATTGCTGGATGATATGGTAGTTTTATATACATTTAGTTTTTTAAGGAACTTCCATACCGTTCTCCATAATGGTTTTACCGATTTATATTCTCACCAACAGTGTAGGAGGGTTTCCTTCCTTCATACACTCTCCAGCATTTATTATTTGAAGGTGCTTTGAAGATGGCCATTCTGACTGATGTGAGGTGATACCTCATTGTAGTTTTGATTTGCATTCCTATAATAATTAGTACTGTTGAGCATCTTTTCATGTGCTTTTGGTCATCAGTATGTCCTCTTTGAAGAACTGTCTGTTCAGATCTTTGCCCCATGCTTTGATTGCTTTTTTTTTTTTTTTTCCTGAATTGCATGAGCTGTTTGTATATTTTGCAGCTTGATCCCTTGTCAGTTGCTTCATTTGCAAGTGTTCTGTCTCATTCTGTGGGTTATTTTTTCATTGTGTTTGATGCCTTTGCTGTGCTGTATTTCTGTTTTTCTGTCAGGAACAGTTTTGTTACTTTAACTTTGTAGTATAGTCTGATGTAGGGAGTCTGATTCCTCCAGCTCTGTTTTTCTTTCTCAAGATTGCTTTGGCTATTTAGAGTCTTTTGTGTCCCCATACAAATTGTAAAAAAATTTTGTTCTAATTCTGTAAAAAAAAAAAAAATAAAAGCCATTGGTAATTTGATAGGGATTGCATTGAATCTGTAGATTGCTTTGGGTAGTATGGTCATTCTGATGGGATTGATTCTTCCAATCCAAGAACATGGTATGTCTCTCCATCTTTTTGTGTCATCTTTGATTTCTTTCATCAGCACCTTATTGTTTTCTGAGTATAGCTATTTTTCTTCCTTAGATAGGTTTATTCCTAGGTATTTCGTTCTTTTTGATGCTATGGTAAATGGGATTGTTTCCTTAATTTCTCTGTTGTCTGTGTACAGGGATGTAAGAGAGAATTCTGCTAATTAATTTTGTATATTGCAGCTTTACCAAATTTACTGATAAGTCCTATCAGTTTTCTGGCAGTGTCCTTAGGATTTTCTATGTATAGTAGTATCATGTCATCTGCAAGCAAGGATAGTTTTACTTCTTCTTCTCTGATTTGGATTCCTTTTATTTCCTTTTCTTCTCTGATTGCCATAACTAGAACTTTCAAATGATATTGGATGACAATGGCAAGAGTGGGAATCCTTGTTTCATTCTTGATCTTAGAGGAAATGCTTTTAGTTTTTCAGTATTGAGAATAATGTCAGTTGTGAGTTTGTCATATATAGCCTTTGTTATGTTGAGATAGCTTCCCTCTGTGCTAAGTTTCTGGAGAATTTTTAACATAAATGTGTGTTGAATTTTCTTAAAACTTTTTCTACATCAATTGAGATGATCTTTTTAAAAATTTTCTTCAGTTTGTTTATGTGGTGTATCACGTTGATTTGTGGGTACTGAAGAATCTTTGCAAGCCTTGGATAAATCCCATTTGATTGTGGTTTACGATCTTTTTCATGTTTTGTTGGATTTGTTTTGATAATATTTTGTTGAGAATTTTTGCATCTATGTTCATCAGTGATATTGGTCTCTAATTTATTTTTTCATGTTATCTTTGTCTGGTTTTGGTATCAGGGTGATGGTGGCCTCACAAAATGAGTTTGGAAGTATTCCTTCCTGCAATTTTTTGGAAGAATTTCAAAGAATAGGTGTTAACGCTTCTGTAAATATCTGAAGAAGAGCCTTGCAGGGTAGAACATTCTAAGTTGTAGATTTCCCCTTTCATCACTTTTAATATATTGTGTCACTCTCTTCTGGCCTGCAAAGTTACTGTGAAAAAATCAGCTGATAACCTTATGAGGATTCCCTTATATGTTATTTGTTGTTTTTCCTTTGCTGATTTCAATATCTTTCTTTATATCTATTTGTTGTTGGTTTGATTAATATGTGTCTCAGTGTGTTTCTCCTTGAGTTTATCCTGTATGGGACTCTGCACTTCCTGTATTTGGGTGACTGTTTTCCCATGTTAGGGAAGTTTTCCACTTCAAATATTTTCTCAGGACCTTTCCCTTTCTCTTCTTCTTCTGGGACCTTTATAATGCAAATGTTGGTATGTCCAGTGTTGTCCCAAATGTCTCTGAGGCTGTCCTCACTTTTCTCCCCCTCACTTTTTTTCTTTCCTTCATTTTGTTTTGTCACAGTGATTTCCACCACTCTGACTTTCACTTCACTTCTTCTTTCTTATGCCTCAGTTATTCTGCTATCAATTCCTTCTAGTGTACTTTTCATTTCTGTTATCACGTTGTTCGTCTCTGCTCTTTAAATCTTCTCTGTTAAATATTTCTGGTATCTTCTTGGTCTATGCCTCCATTCTCTTTTCTGAGATTTTGGATTCTTCACTGTCATTACTCTCAATTCTTTTTAGGTAGATTGCCTATTTTCTCTTCATTGAGTTGTTCTTTTGGGCTTTCTAAAATCTTGTTCCTTAGTCTGCAGCATACTTCTTTGTCATCTCATTTTGTCTAAATTTCTGTGTTGTGGTCTCCTTTCTGCAGGCCGCAGGATCATAGTTCCTTTTACTTCTGGTGTCTGCCCCCTGGTGGGTGAATTTGGACCAGGAGTTTGTGTAGACTTTCTGGTTGGAGGGATTGGTGCCTTGCCTTCGGTGGGCGGGACTGGGTCTTGTCCCTCTGGTGGGCAAGGCTGTGTCACGAGATGTGTTTTGAGGTGGCTGTGAGCTCTGTGTGACTTTAGGCAGTCTGTCTTCAGATGGCTGGGGCTATGTTCCTATCTTGTTGGTTTAGCCTGAGACTTTCAGCACTGGAGCCTAAAGGTTGTGAGGTAGGGCCGGGTATTGTGCTGAAACAGGGGCTTCTGGGAAAGCTCATACCAATAAATATTCCCTTGGGCTTCCACTACTGGTGTCCTTGCCCCCACAGTGAGCTACAGTCAACCTCTGCCTCCTCAGGAGACCCTCCAAGACCCCTGGGGAGGTCTAGACTACTTTCCTATGGAGGTACTGCTTTTTGCTGGGATCCAGTACACATGAGTACAAGAGCCCTTGTATGCCCTCTTCAAGAGTTGAGTCTCTTTTTCTCTCAGCCCTTTGGAGCTACTGCACCAGGCCCCTCTGACCTTCCAGGTTCAATATTCTGGGGGTTCTTCCACCNGGAGGTCTAGACTACTTTCCTATGGAGGTACTGCTTTTTGCTGGGATCCAGTACACATGAGTACAAGAGCCCTTGTATGCCCTCTTCAAGAGTTGAGTCTCTTTTTCTCTCAGCCCTTTGGAGCTACTGCACCAGGCCCCTCTGACCTTCCAGGTTCAATATTCTGGGGGTTCTTCCACCAATGGCATACCCTCAGACTGTCTTGGAGGACTATTTCTATGTGGAAATGTCCCTGTATAGCCTTCATGCATTTAACATTTTGGTGCCAGGGCTGTTTTTAGTATGGCTCTCTGCCACCTCTTTCCTCAGTGTATGTTGGCCGTTATCCCCTTGATAGGAGGTGTGACTGATGTTATGGCAACAAGATCCTGCACTTGATATTGAACAGGATATCTGCTCTGTGGTTGTGCTGTTGGAATAGAGGCCCCCAGATCTGCTTCTTAGCTATATTTCTGATCTGTGGTGTGAGGAAGGCAGGATGGGAGCTCTCCCACTGGGAGAGAAGCCACTGAGTGTTCCTCCCCGGGAGTTGTTCACCTACGGACATCCTCTGTTGTATTCCCTTTCAGCCACTGTGCAGGCTCACACATTACACTGTGGTTGGCACTGCTTTCAGCCCCACTTTAAATGTGGGTATGCTGGAAACTGGCCTAGGTATCTTTCAGGCATTGAGTCCCCTAGGCCACCGGTGTAGGGCTACTGCAGTCAGGCCCTGGGATTGAGGAATCATGGAACTGGACTGAGTGTGGGCACTCTTAATTGGCAGGAGGGTTCTTTACCACTGAGCCACCAGGGGAGCCCCGTTTCCCACCTTAGTTGAAATTAACATCACTGGTCTCCAGCTTTTACCAAAGCTACGTTCCTGTCTCCTTTACTCCGCTGCATTATCCCCAGTTCAAGTGCTCTTCACCAGGCCACTTTCTACTGGAATAGTTTTCTAAACTAGTCCTTAGCTCCAGTATCTCTTCCCACTAATCTACCCTCCCTAATCTTGTAGACTTTATCTTTTTTGTATTTGATATGTTCATGCCACAGTCTTGCTAAAATAGCAGTATCTTCGGGGACTGTGAAAAATGAGGTGAAACCTGAGTTCTGTGGCTTGGCTTCAAGGTCTTTAGCATCTGGCATCTGTCTACCTTGCACGTTGTTGTTCAGTCACTAAGTCGTGTCTGACTCTTTGGCAACCCCATGGACTATAGCCTGCCCAGGCTTCTCTGTCCATGGGATTTCCCAAGCAAGAATTTTGGAGTGGACTGCCATTTCCTTCTCCAGGGGATCTTCCCGCCCCAGAGATCAAGCCCGAGTCTCTGGCACTGGCACACCTGAGTGTAACTTCTTGTTGNATTCGTCTGCCGATGGACATCTAGGTTGCTTCCATGTCCTAGCTATTGTAAACAGTGAAGCTTCCCAAGCACCGGGATTGGGCTCATATATCTCCACATCTCCAGTGCTAAAGGAACATAGGTGCTCAGCGAATATTACTTGAGTGTACAAAGGAAGTTATTGAATCTGAGAAGATAAAAAAAATCAGACTTTCCTTTTTTGGAAAATACCAAGATACAACTCTCCTCCTTGGTCGTTAATATGCGAGTTTCATTCCTTTGCTTTTCTCATCATCAGTGTTTTGTTAACTAGGGTTTGCAAGGATGGGTACACTGAAAGTGCCTCTACTTGCAGTTTTGACATCTTGAACCTGAAGATTTGCATGGGACTTTGAGGCTTTAAATTGAATAGTATAGATGAACTTCCTAAAATCAAATTTATTAAAAAAAAATAAGAGCCTAGAGAGCTGCCAGGTGGAGTGTATGTAACGGAGTGCACTTTCTTCATTGCCCTCTTCAGATGTAGTCCGCTCCTCTGTTTTCAGTTTACAGTGTGTAAATCTGATCTACTAAGCTGATTATGTGATGGTGAGCCTGGATTGAGCATAATGTTGCTTTTAGAGAAATTTGGAAAATATTTTAAAAACTGACATATGAAAGAAATCCAAATACATTTTAAAATTAAAATACTACAACACTAGGTAAAGCAAACAACCTACAAATAAATCTCTAAAATAGAAAGCCCCAGATTGTTTATAAGCCCTTATTTAGAAAACAAAAAATTATAAAAGAATCAATCACTCATAAATGTAGAAATGCTTCATCTTTTCCTTAAGGTATTTTATGTGGACACAATCATCCCTCAAAAATTCAGCTTCAGATATAACCTTTAAACCTTAAGAACACTGATTTTTAAAAAAATGCTGCTATGAGAATACATTATCGCAATGAGATGGAACAGAACAGTCTCCCTGAACATCTTTACAATAATTAGATAAATAACAATGCACCAAAAAAATTTCATTTGAATTTTCCAAGATGGTTTCTCCTCTCACAACATTCCAGATTTTTAACAAGTTCAAAACAAGTTTTTAAAGAAAGAGAAATGTGCTGGACAAAGAAAAGGTGCATTTTCAGGCAAGTCACAAAAGGAAAAATTAATAAGGATTAGACATTTCTCACACTTTGCTCAAAAGTGCATACTTTGATATTGTTCTCACTTAAGTAATGCTAAATTACAGTATGAAGCCCATGTTACTAACTGCTCTTCAATAGCCACATTATCCAGGATTACTGGCATTAAATACTAAATTAGCAGTAGCTCTTATTGTTTATAAATTAGTTTTCTTCTCTTTCTGTGAGTTCTATGAATTACACTGTATAATCTCCTTTTTCTCAAAGGACATAGGGTGTCACAGTGAAAATAATTGTGGCCTAGAAATGGAAGCCTTAGAGTCAATCTGTGATTTGCCACCAAGTGGTTCTGTGACCTTAGATGAGTCATTCCAATTTTGCTGACTCTCTTTTAAAGGTGTTGGATTGGAACTGGACTTTGCATGAGGTTGTTTCTAATTTTAACGTTAAATGACCCTTCTTAGGCCCATATTAAAGAGGACTATGCCTTAAAACACATCACAGTTCTCTCCTTTCTCTACCATTTTTGTATTAAGACTCTTCTAGTTGAAAGTGACTAAACCCATCTCAAACAGCTCCAAACCAAAGAAATACTTACTTTATTGGCTCATAAAGCTGAAAAGCCTAGGAGGGGATGTAGGTCTCAAAGTCTGGAGAGATCCAAGAGCTCCAGATGTGTCATCAAGATTCTGTTCCTCAAACTCTTTTTTCTCCACTCCGCTTTCCTTTGCCCCTTGGCTCCCCTCTTAGGCAGGCTCTCTTCATGAGGTATTCTCTGGCAACTCTAAACTTAACCTCATCTTTAGAGTAAGCAACACCAGTGGGGAAAAAGCATGTTTCCAGCAAAGATCCTAAGTGGCCAAGTCTGAGTCACACCCTCTCTTGGAGGTGATGGGGGTGGATGAAGCTGGGCGTGGTGGGGCATTTCCACATCAACAGAAAGAGGTGGTTCCTCAGAGGAAAACTGTGGTAAGGTTTGCATAACAAGGAAAAAGGATACTGAACAGACAAGAGTAATATGTCCTTACTTGGCAGCCTTGCAACTTGGCTTACTTCTTTGTGACGCACATGGCTTTCCCCTTTTCTGTACCGCCAGCCCCTCAGATAGCAAGAACCGCATTTATTCACTCTGTATTTCCTGTTGAACCTACCACTGTTCTTTGAAATGAGAAAAGTTGTTTGTCGCTCATTCATGTCCAGCTCTTTGTGACCCCATGACCTGTAGCCTCTGTCCATTGAATTCTCCAGATGGGAATATTGGAGTGGGTAGCCATTC
The DNA here is from genome assembly GCA_006410615.1 of Neotragus moschatus. Taxonomy (NCBI): domain Eukaryota; kingdom Metazoa; phylum Chordata; class Mammalia; order Artiodactyla; family Bovidae; genus Neotragus; species Neotragus moschatus. The sequence continues at coordinate 1,972,943 of SJYA01002821.1, forward strand.
CCTTGTCCATGGGATCTTCCTGACCCAAGAATTGAACCCAGGTCTCTCACATTGCAGGTAGATTCTTTACTGTCTAAGCCACCAGGGAAGTTCTTGGTGTGTTTGTTAATAAAATAGCTTTATCAGCTATGGAAGTGGGACATTCTGAGTGCAATGAGCTGACAGCCAGCCTCCACTGGCAATGGCTGGAGGGTCCATCACAGCATCTGAGCCCAGGCCAGACTGTTCCTGGCTGACACTTTGTGATGACCAAACATGGCAAGGTTCTACAGCCTGGCCATTTCTGCCCAATGCTATACTCCTCTAAGGGTGATTTTTATTTGGAGCTTTCACCTGGGTTGGCCAAGGCTTTGTTAGGTCTGTCTGGTGGTCTGAGGTTCTCCCAGTTTGCTTCCTCCCACTTTCTTTCCACACTTACAGATCTCCAGCTCGTCTAAAAGTTTTCCCTGTCTCATCTTGCTTCCTTCCCCTTTACCTTTCACAGGGGACACCTCTCCCAGTAGACCTTGTACATTTCTAACTCAGTCTCAGCATCTGTCTTCTTGCGGACCCAAACAGATGAAGAGAAAGGCTTTGGGCCCGGATTATTCAGCTCCTATGGCAATGAGGACCCCCATCTTGGTGGTAAGCAGAGCACACATAGTCCCCTGTCAAAAGGTGGTGATCCCATTGCTAAAACCTTCACAGGTAATGACCTAGGACATTGCTGTTGTGCAGGGGGACATCCTGACTGCAAGTGTGACTCAAGATTTTGAAAAATGCTGTGCAGAAGATGGGTGGGGAATAATGTGTGTGGGAATAATGTGTGTAAGAATAATACATTTGGCTGCTGTTATTAGATTGAATCAAAACACTAGAGAAGAATAATGAAAAGCTAATGGCCACTAACAAACCAAAAATTAGGTGAGAAGTCCTGGGGACCTCTTTAACAGCTTCAAAAGCAGTCTTGATCCTCCATAGGGGGAAGGCAGGCAAAGCCAATAACAATCCCCAGACTTAGAATCATTGAGCTTCAAATGATTGAAAGCTCACCAGAGTCAGACCTAATAATCAGGGCTTTCAGTGGGAAAATCAGGAAGTTTGACATATGGGATAAGGGAGACGTGAGAGTAGACAACCCTATAGATTTTGATTCCCCAGATTCCTCTGAACCTTCTGAGCCTGTGTAGGTGGGCAGCTCATTTCTAGGTGGGAAGATCTGCAGGGGCTTCTTCCCAGCACGGCAGCTAGGGGCTTCTCCTCAATATCTGCCTCCACCACTTCTGGCTGCCATGTTGGTAAGTAGAATCAAGTCTCAGTGGAACCCAGCTAGAGCTGTACTGAGCTTGAGAACAGAGAAATTAATCATATCCTAACTTAGCCAGCATATTCCAGCAGAAGCTAGGGAAGTACCCCTGGGATTAGATTTTGAGGATGCTTGAGAAAGTGGGCCAGAACATAATACTGGATGAAGGAGACTTTATTGACTTAGGGATATTCTCTTTGGAACATAGAATTTAACCTTGGCAAGGACCTCATTACATGATATGTAGCCTTTGATTTGGCAAGTGTGCTTGTTACTTTCTCTCCTAATCAGGAAGACTGAACAGAAATAGTTCTCTTTCGTCCACACGGTATAGATAACAGTATATAATCACAGTTTTGCCGCAGGGCTATGTAAACTGTCATATTGTGGCCCTAAGAGATCTGGACCATTCTATACCCTTCACAATATCACAACTGTTCATTGCATTGATGATATTATGTAAATCAGGCATGTTGAGTAAGAAGTGGCTAGCATACTGAAAGGCTTGTTAAGATACATGCCCTCCAGAGAACAGGAAATAAACCATATGGGGATTGGGGGGTCTGTCATATCAGTAGAGGGCTTCCCAGGTGGTGCTCATGGTAAAGAACCTGTCTGCCAATGTGGGAGATATAAACGATGTAGGTTCCATCCCTGTGTCGGGAAGATCCCCTGGAGGAGGAAATGGCAAGCCACTCCAGTATTCTTGCCTAGGGAATCCCATAGACAGAGGAGCCTGGTAGGCTACAGTCTATAGGGTCACAAAGAGTCTGAAGGGACTTAGCACACATGAACACATAGCAGTAGAATTTTGGGAACTTAGCAATCATAGGATCACAGACATGCTGGGATAGCCCGTCCAAATTATTAGAAAACAAACAAACAGAAAACCAAATTGCTGCATCTTGTGAATCTTACAACAAAGAAAGAAGTACAATGCTTATTAAGTTTCTTTGGGTTCTGAAAGCAACACATCCCACACTTAGGAATACTGCTTCAGCCCATATACCAGGGGCAGGGCTCTACAGCAGGACCAGACTGCATGAGCAATCAGCCTTGCTGCTTGGACCAGATGATCAGGCATATTCTATGATTTTGAAGATGTTAGTGGCAGAAAAAGATACAGTGGGATTTATGAAATACCCTCGCTGGAGAATCTCAGTGCAGGCCCTCAGGGTTCCAAAAGTAGTCCGAGTTATCTGTAAGAGAGACCCACCGGAGTCCTGGAGGGCTCCTCCTGAATGGAGACATGGGTCTGTGTGGCACAGGGGTGGCCCGCAGGTACCACAGAAGTGTGCCACTTGGATCTTCCTTCATGAAAGAACTTGCATTCAGTTGTGAGATGGCTGAGAGCCTCCAGGGGCAGTGCTTTCACAGGATGTCACAACTCTTGAGCCAAGACTACACTCGTCCCTGGTGGTGGTGGAAGTGCACGCTCAGTCATGTCCAACTCTGCAACCCTGTGGACTGTAACCCACCAGGCTCCTCTGTCCATGGAGTTTTCCAGGCAAGAATACTGGAGTGGGTTGCCATGCCCTGCTCCAGGGGATCTTCCCAACCTAGGGACAGAACCTGTGTCTCCTGGGTCTCCTGTATTGCAGGCAGATTCTTTACCACTGCGCCACCTGGGAAGCCCACACTCCTCCCTAGTGGTCCTCAAACAGGGATTGAACACAACTGGGGCTGCCAGAGCCCGACCACTTCTGCCCATGGTGGAATTCTTCTGACACAGGACCTGACTCTTCAGGGTTTCAGTCTGAGATTCTCCCTGCACAATCCTTCTTCCACTTTCTTTTCACAAATCTCAGGTGTATATCCTGGTCTGACGACTTAGCCAAATCCTGCTTCCCCTCTCTTGATCTTTCCTGGACGCTATTACCCATCCCCACTCCATATACAGCTTAAAGCCTCTTGCACTCCTGTCTGCATCTTTGTATTTAATTCTTGGTCATCATAACTAAACAACTTGATTCTGATTAGGTCTAAAGTCTACATTGCCCCAGAGAGGGCAATGGCACCCCACTCCAGTACTCTTGCCTGGAAAATCCCATGGATGGAGGAGCCTGGTAGGCTGAAGTCCATGGGGTCCCAGAGTCAGACACGACTGAGTGACTTCACTTTCACTTTTCACTTTCATGCTTTGAAGAAGGAAACGGCAACCCACTCCAGTGTTCTTGCCTGGAGAATCCCAGGGACGGGGAAGCCTGGTGGGCTGCCGTCTGTGGGGTCACACAGAGTTGGACACGACTGAAGTGACTTAGCAGCAGCAGCAGCAGCAGCAGCAGCAGCTATGTTGCCCACCTACTTCAAGAGCACTTGAACTTTACTTCAGTTTAGTTCATGGAAACTGCTCACCAGGGCCCAGTTATACCAGAAATCTTGCTACAATCACTATTACTTTGGCTTCATTTCTCAAAACTATAGTACAAGCCATAGCTTTGAGGTCATCAGACTGGGGTGATGATGGAAACTTCAGGAGGCCTTTCTTCATTACTTTTTACATTTGAATGAGAATTACTCTGAGTTCCTTGCTCCATTCCAGTTATATCCTGCAACGGGTCCCTGTCAAAGGAGTTTTTGATTAGATGAGAGGAGGACATCTGTGCCTCAGGAGGTTGTATACACATGTGAGAAATATGAATACTTTGAATGCTAAGCATGGTTTTTCTATCCTTAGGTCATGCGTTTCCCATACTCTTCTGCAGTTAAAATCTCTAAACATTATTTTGCATTATGTGTTTCCCTTTTCTGCCTCAGCATTACCTCTTTAAGAACTTTGAAGATGTTTTATTTCACTGATATTTAAGGAAAACTAATTTTAAGAAGTATCTGGTTTCCTTTTTTCTCACCCTCTTATTTTCACCCCCACTAGTTTTAGTCTTTTCCAAAACTTTTATTAAGCTATCTTTGAGTTCAGAAGGCTGAGAGAATGTTTCTTTTAAAAAGGAAAGCTTGCCCACCAGCTGGTTTTATATTTTTCCCCAAGCACTCAACAGTCTAATCTTTTTCCCGTTTAAAATGAGAGAGAGTTTAGCAAGAAATTGACTTGATGTTCGGACAGGAGCTTCGGGAAGCTCTAATCTCAGTGACAGCTTTAACAAGCCAATCCCAGTCTCTGACCTCCTACATATTGAACAAGGCCTGGTCCTGCCAGCCCTCCAGGTAGGATAGAAAGCCTCTAAAGCATATTTGAGAGGGCCCTGTGTTCACTCTTGCTTTTGGTTTTCTCTTCTGAACTTTCAGATCTTGAGTCTTTGCAATATATTCCCCACTTCTTTAGATGCAGTAGAACTTAGAAAGGAAATTAGACTTTGGTTGCCTTTGAAATATTTGCTCAAGTTTTACTATCTTCACAGCTCCCTAAATGGTGATCCTGGGAAACATTTGGAAATGCTGAGTCTTTAAAGGAGTGTTTCATTTTCTATTTTCACATAAAGAAATCGATGACATAAATTTGTTCTGCTAAGGAGAGAGACTTTGCTTCAGCAAAAAAAAAAAAAAACACAACGTTTTATAATGATTTATAATACGGTTACCAATAATTATCCTCAAACTTTTGGATACATCACAATCACCTAGTGAATGTAAGTTTCACTCTCAGAATTTTTCATGTAATAGGTGAGAATCAAATATTTGCTTTTCTAACAAGTTCCCACAATGACGATGCTGCTCTTGGGACCATATATTAGGAGCATTGATGTATACCATTGTTATCATTACCTAATAGGAAAAAAAAATCCCTAACATTTCTATGAGGATTCCTAGTTGAACTAGAGTGTTATGACCATTTTACATCATTACTTGAGTGAGCTTAGAAGGGAAAGTAAAAACAAACAAACAAACAAACAATCCTGATTTATTTTAGGACAAATAATTATTAAGATATAAACACTGTCAGTTATTTTCTCAGTCTGATTGGTGGTATTTCATTCCTTTGCTTCTTACAGGGAAAAAATATACAGACAATAATATATACTTATAAAACAATAACTGGCAACTAAAAAATGGAAGTCATTTTAGTTGTCTTCATTTTTATTTTTCTTTAGTTGTTCCAAGTGTTTATTAGAGTCAGTTGCAATTAATGAAGTTTTTCCATCTGTAAACATGGGGATAATAATATGTACTTTTTCGAGAGTCATCAGAAAGTGTGTGTAAAATGCCTAACATAGTGCCTGACTACTAGCAGATGACCAGCAAATATTCATTTTTTCATTTTCATGTATTTACCCATTTTAGCACCACTAATTCTTTGTGGGTACTTTCAGATACATATATTCTACCATGAAAAATCAGAGAAATAAGAGAGGAGAGGTAAAAATTATTTTAATGTGATATAATTTTCCAATAGGGGCTTCCATGATCTCTCAGGAGTGACGAAACTGCCTGCAATGCAGGAGACTCAGGTTCTGTCCCTGGGTCGGGATGATCCCCCGGAGTAGGAAATGACAACCTACTGCAATATTCTTGCCTGAAAAATGCCATGGACGGAGGAGCCTGGAGGGCTACAGCTCAAAATGTCACAAAGAGTTGGACATGACTTAGCAATTAAACAACAGTAATTTTTAAAAATTCCATTATATATTACAGAGACTTTTTTATTTTCAAAATAGGAGGAACTCCTTCCGTGCAGATTAGGAATGTTATTTTAGACTATTAATGAAACTCAAATTTTTTGATTTATACTGTTCCAAATCCATGTAACACCATCAATAATAGCTCCCACCTACAAGTGTGTTTGCGTGTTAGGCACTAAGGCTAAACACTTTATATTGCTTACTTTATTTAATCCTTATGACATCCTTGTAAGTTGTCTTTTCTGACTTTACCAATGTTAGTTCATTACTATCTCCTCTTACCTGTAGTGAAACCTCCACATGAGCAGCAGTGTTGTTTTATGTCCTGCTGTAGCCCTGCTGTTTAAAAGAATACTTGGAATATAATAGGTGTTCAAGGACTGTTTGTTGAAACAAATTCATGAATCATTAAAAGGAGGAAAGCAACTCTTCCCTGAGAGGCTGAGTAATTGGCCTGAAGTCCCTGGCCAGGTTAAAATCCAGGCACTGAGTTTTAAGTTTTCCCTCTCCAGACCCCTAACATACAATGTAGAACATGGAGTTTTCTAAACGATTATTAAAATATCAGAGTTTCCCTATAACTTTCAAATGGTGACAACAAAGTGTGTAATACTGAAATGTGCTTGGAATGAAACACGGAGTTAAAGGTTTAAAAGGAGCTCAAGTTGAAGGTAAGAGAATCTTTGGCAGAAAATGATTGGAGGGAGCAAGTCATTTTATAGATATATCTTGTCTCTGTCTAGAACCAGGTTGTAATGTTAAGACATCTGAGATGACCAACAGAAAGATGTCTCATTCTCAAACTGCTGAATACCGGCAACCATTCTGTCAATGAGAGGGGTGGTTGAGATGTTCTAGAGTCCATGTTCTCACTATAAACAACCTTGCAACTTGATACTTCTTCTTCATATTCTGAATATGGGCCAAAAGAACAATAGTTGACCACGTTACTATGGAGTAAATAATATCGGAACATTTGCCTGGGTTTAATTCTATGTTATCAATCGATTTTAAAGTACACCTCACCATTCAAGTTTCCTCATTACACTACGATTCAAAAAATGTTGTTGTCTTCTTTCTTTTTTTTAAAAAAGAAATGTAATCACATTTTACTAGTATATCCCAAACATTTACATGAGAGAGAAATAAACTATCTTACACCAGCAATTATTAACTCGGGTTTTTGTTACACAAAACTGAAGTGATTTCATATATAATATAGTTTCCTTCTGAAATGTTCAATATTTCCTTTTTTATAAAAAGTTAAAAATAAAATCATAATAAACTGAGATCTTCAGCATCAAAGCAGTTTCCAAGTGGAAATGCTCCATATCATTCTCCAAAATGAAACAAAATAAGATTGGCAGAACTTTGAAATTTGAACAGTTGGGTTTGCTATTCCCCCTCCCCCCTTTATATAAATAACTTACAATTCTCAATGAATCTTCCTCAACTTTATAGTTTCCTTTCATGGCAACCACACAAATCACTTTTTAAGAGGGATCATTTCTCAGTCAAAATCAGTAAAGTTAGGAAAGAGTTATGTTGGTTATCTTACCTTCATACAAAGATACACAGATAACATTTCTCTGATACACACCCTTTCTTGATTCCTCTGAGACAAAAACACTGAAAAGCTGTCTGTAAATAAGTCAGCCAAGAAGCTATTTCTTCTACAACTTCCATCAAATATGTATCTCAGAGTTGGGATATAATTCTTGAGCAAGATTATTTTAAATTCCAGAATAAATGATTAATTCTTCAGGAGTTTATCATCTCTTTGAGATATGCCTTGGATTATGAATACTAATAACAAGTAGTGATTTAACTTCAAAAGACTGTTACTCTCCTCCTTTTGGGCTGTGTCTTGAGCAGCTGTCCAGGGTACTTAAAATTAATTAGTGTAAATACTTAAATTACAGATCTTTCCTTTTTTCTTGTGCATTGTGGGTTTTGAGCAACTGGAGATGCTTTGCACAAATAACTCAGCTTGTTTTTCCATTTTGAACAAGATTTTAAAATCCTCCTGCCTGAGAATAATGACGAATGATATAGAAAATATTTGTAGCTGCCTGTGAAGCTGTGTTAGAAAGACTGTATAACACTTTAAAAATGGTGTTATGGTATTTTGCTTATGGTATAGAGATAATGTGGTTAAATATTATGTCTACATAATATAGGAACTTAAAGGGCATTGATTCCAGTTCTTTACCTGAGTTTCTAGAAGGTGGTCACTTTGTTCTGCCAAGATATGTCCCAAGTGTGGGAGGCTCAGCACCTTCAGAGGTAGCCCTCTTCAGGTTCTGAATAGTGGAAAACCTCTTTCTGCTATGGAACTTAATCTAGCTTTGAGTTTCATCTTTATATCTTTCTGAAGTATCAGTCTGATTTCTGTATTCCCATCTTTTTTCTGGAGAACAGAGGGAAAATGAAGTTCCTGGCCCTAGATCTTCAATATTAAGTATTGCAATACCTACCTCCTGGGTGACAATATAAAAGCAAAACATATATTTATGAGTTCCACATGAAGTCAAAATTAAGTACATTCCTAATAATACACTCATGATTTGATAGTGAAGCAACACATAATTGCAAAGTGTTTTTTCACTCTTTTAAAAAAACACAGCAAAAAGGAAGATTAAACCTTTCCTTACTGGCCATAATAATAACAACTTAAGACCGCAGTTCTCAAAGTGTGAGCTGAGGACCTTTACAGGGTGTCCATGAAGTCAAAATTATTTTAATAGACTATAATAATGCTATCAACAGAATAAATAGTTGCCTTTTTCATTGTGGAGATGTCACTGTGGATGCTGATGGTACAAAAGCAAAGGTGAGTAAAACTGCTTGGGCGTCAACATGAATCAAGGGAATAGCACCAGACTGCACGAGGAGTCACTGTGTTCTCCCCTGCCATACATTCACAGTAAACAGCTGCCAGATTCATTTGAGAACATCCTTGATAAAGCAGTAAGAATTATTAACTTTATTAAATCTGGACCCTTGAACATGTATATTTAAATATCCTTTGTGATGAAATGGGAGGTGTTTATAAAGCCCTTTCGGTGCATATTGATAAGTATCTCAAAATATTCTTGTACTGTTGTTTTTGTTGCAAGCTGAACTAGCCTTTTTTTTTTTTTTTCAATGAAACACTTTTTGAAAGAACAACCGAAAAACTATAGCTATTTAGATGTGAGTATTTGATGGATATTTTCTTGAAAATGAATAAAATATGCCTGTCCTTTGAAGATACAACTTTCAGTATTTGGCTACCAATGATAGTATTTGAGATTCCAAGTGAAAATTAGAATTTTGGGAAACTTATATCTGTCACTGTGAGCTTGACAGCTTCCCGGTAAGTAAAGGCTTTATATACTAATTCAAATCAGAATAGTAGAGATACTAGCACATGTGATTTTTATTAATATTATATAATGAAATCTGTTAACCTTCGGAAGATCTATGTTAACGTTTTAAAAATTATCACTGCATATGATACAAAGCCATGCATGAACAAAAATTCTACAGGTCAATGAATTTCAATGATTAGAATGCGAAACATTTCTTAATGTGACTTCAGCTTCCATATTACAGCTAACTTTTAAGAAATTATTACTTGTTGAGTATTGGTATAATTACAGTAGAGAAGATATTCACAATTATATGTTAAAGTTCTTAAAATTTGACTAACTACATATCTATGTGAAGTTAGATTTTCTTTACCAAAACGACATTTTATAACAGACTAAATGCGGAAAAAATATGGGGATCTGGTTGTCCTCTATTAAACCAGATGTTAAAACAAATATAAAACAACATCATTCTTCTTTTTTTCTTTGTTTGGAAACAATAGTTAACTTTTACAATGAACAGTGTCATGTTAACATGTAATGAGTATTATTTTTTTAATGAACTAATATGATAAATTTGCATATATGTGTTAATTTTGACTATATTAAATATTGATAGATGTGACATACATAATCCAAAGCTCTTTGAGTGGCCTCCAAATGTTTAAGAGTTAAAGGAGACTTGAGACAAAAATGTTTGTGAATCATTGTTCTAAGGAACTCTCTGGTGAAAGATTATAGTTATCCTTACCCTTATTAATGTCAAAACATTGGAAATAAAACCCACATATTTGTTTCCAATAATATCCAATACAATAGTGAATCTATAATCCACTATTTTATGTCTAAGCATATCTTTTAAAGAATCTTTATTTAATTTTCTTTAATCAAAAATTGTTTATAATATGTAAGTTGATAACAAGTGTTGTTGTTGAGAACCATACCAACCAGATATATTTCTTATAACAAGAATGATGGATAGGATACTGCACTGCATACATTTTTTCAGTTTTCTTTAAAAATTGTTTTATTTTATACTGGAGGATAGTTGATTTCCAATGTTATGGTAGTTTCAGGTATATGGCAAAGTGATTCAGTTATACATATATCTATTCCTTTGCAGATTCTTTTCTTATATAAGTTATTACATAGTACTGAGTATAGTTTCTTGTGCTATATGGTGGACCTTGTTGATGATCTATTTTATATATAGCAGTGTATATATGTTAATCCCATCTCCTAATTTATCCCTCTCCCAACACCTTTCCCCTTCGGTAACCGTAAGTTGTTTTCTGTGAGTCTGTTTCTGTTTTATAAATAAGTTCATTCATATCATGTCTTTTAGATTCCACATATAAATGATATCATATGGCATTTGTCTTTGTCTGGCTTACTTCACTTACTATGATAATCTCTAGGTCCTATACATTTTGCATATGATTAAAGTCAGAGGTTGGAGAAGGCAATGGCACCCCACTCCAGTACTCTGGCCTGGAAAATCCCATGGACGGAGGAGCCTGGAGGGCTGCAGTCCATGGAGTCCTAAAGAGTCGGACACACTGAGCGACTTCACTTTCCCTTTTCACTTTCACGCATTGGAGAAGGAAATGGCAACCCACTCCAATGTTCCTGCCTTGAGAATCCCAGGGATGGGGGAGCCTGGTGGGCTGCCGTCTATGGGGTCGCAGAGTCGGACACGACTGAAGCGACTTAGCAGCAGCAGCACCAGAAGCTACGTCAGAGGTTATCTACCCTTTGTGTAATGCTACATTTTAGGACTCTTGGAAAAGTGCATTGGACTTTTGGAAATGCTTGCAGTATTTCTATCTGGTGTCTTTCTTGACTTTGATCAACAAAGTTAGTCACTTAGAATTGCAGATGTCTTACAAGAATTTAAAATAAATAGACTTATTAACATTCATAAACAGAGCATGGAAGTATTTCAATACTTATGTGGGTAACTTTCAAGACATTTCTCATCTCCAAAGAAGAGAACTTGGGAGATATCTTAGAGACTGTCCCCATGGTGATGACTACCTTTCATAGAGTAATAAACTGTACTAAGTGCTTAATGCACTTTATATCATTTAAACCCTACCACAATCCCTTGAGAACTACATGTATTACAAAGAAAGGAACAGAGGCTTGGTGAAAATAAAGAAATTGCTTGAAGTCACCCAGCTTGCAAATGGTAGAACTGTAATCAAATCCAGAGTGCAAGATTTTTTTTTAAATTTGGCTGCACCAGGTCTTAGGTGCAGTATGTGGAATCTTTAGTTCTGGTATGCAGATATCCCAGTTGTGGCATGTAGGATTTAGGTCCCTGACTAAAGATCAAACCCAAGCCTCCTACCTTGGGAGCATGGAGCCTTAGCCACTGGACCATAAGGGAAGTCCCCCGAAGTGCATGCTTTTTACCCCCAGCTCCTGACTGCATTTTCTTTCTCAGCTCATCTGGTTCAAGGCCCAATCTCCTCTGTCACTTTTGTACATTTTATGTAAATCTGTTGTTGCCCTTAGGACACTTTATTTATTTATATATTTATTTCTTTATATATATACTTCTGCTAGTAAACTCTTAACCCCCTGAAGGAAGGAATGGTCCCTGAAACCCCACCATGCAAGGCAAATCCATTTTTGCTGGCCTGAATTAACACCAGGTTAAGTAGTAGAATCTAAGACAGCTTAAAGAACTTGACCTTCACCGTTTCATCAGTGTGTAGCAAAGTTGGGACCTGAAGCTAGACCTCCCAACTTACCTCTATCTTAAACACTGCAGGCCAGGCCAGTGGTTATAAAATATGATGCGGGGACCAATTGTATCACCTAGGAATTTGTTAGAAGTGCAAATTATTATTAATAATAATAGCCCCACCCAAAATGCTACTGAATATGAACTTGTAAAGGTAAGGCCCAGAATTTTGTGCTTTAATAAGCCCTTCTTACAATTCTGATGTATGTTCAAGTTTGAGATTCAGTCCTCTAGATGAAGAGACATAACAGTTTAATAAAAACAAAGTGGTTGACATAGCATTTCTCATTGTAGTCTTGTCTGACTCTTTGCAACCCCATGGACTGCAGCATGCCAGGCTTCCCTGTCCTTCACCATCTCCAGGAGCTTGCCAAACTCATGTCCATTGAGTTGGTGATGCCATCCAACTATCTCATCCTCAAGACATGATAATTTAATAAAAATAGAGTGGTTGACACAGCATCAGTTCAGTTCAGTTCCATTCAGTCGTTCAGTCGTGTCCGACTCTTTTCAACCCCATGAATCGCACCATGCCAGGCCTCCCTGTCCATCACCAACTCCCGGAGTTCACTCAGACTCATGTCCATCAAATCAGTGATGCCATCCAGCCATCTCATCCTCTGTCATCCCCTTCTCCTCCTGCCCCCAATCCCTCCCAGCATCAGAGTCTTTTCCAATGAGTCAACTCTTCGCATGAGGTGGTCAGAGTACTCGAGCTTCAGCTTCAGCATCATTCCCTCCAAAGAAATCCCAGGGCTGATCTCCTTCAGAATGGACGGGTTGGATCTCCTTGCAGTCCAAGGGACTCTCAAGAGTCTTCTCCAATACCACAGTTCAAAAGCATCTTGGAGTGTAATAAAAGTGTTTGAATTGCTATGTGGTTAGGTTTATAAAATATCCCATCCTACCGAAAATGAAAAAGTCAAGTAAAAACTCATCTAATATGGTCATTTTCTTTAAGAAAAATTCAAAGCAATTAGTTACTCCTTGAATCAAGCATGCAATAAATTAATATTTTTACAATTAATGAGAAAATTAAGTGAAGAAAAGAGTCTATTGGTTATTTGAGTATACCTACTTGGAGGAATCAAGCTGAACAGAAATAAAAGTTCCCGTTAGCACTAGGCATAATTTTCACTGGAACAGAAAGTAGCATGTTGCTGTTGGACTTGAAGTACAAGTCTTAACTTACATCTTAGTGGGTCCTTCCAAGTTCTAATTATGTTGACAGTCATAGAAGAAGCAGACTGGAGCCAGCATTTGACACTCCTTTATCCTCCCAAGTAGATTTAAAAATCAATCGTCTCCTAAAAATTAGAGATATTTCAGCTCCAAAATCAAATCCTCGATCATAAAAAAATAAGAGCAACTTTTGAGATTGTTGTTTAAAGACAAATTAGTCTTTTAAATATGTTGAGATAATTTAGTTATTTTGTGTGTAAGTCTAAGTTTAGCTTTAGTTACATTCTATTGATTTGCACATGCTTTGGAATAATATTACCACAACATGTGAATATTCTAACAAAAAAAAAAAAAAAAACAAACATGGATTAGAGACCCTTCCTCATTCACATTAAAAAAAAAAATTCATCTTCTACTGCTACTGAATTTAGAAAACAGCTGAAGGATTTTTTTTTCTCTTTTAACTAAACTACTTTTTTTCTAGCTAATATTGATAAAGTCCTCTAAGTAGTTAAGCATAATAGTTAGAGATAGTATTTGATATAGGCAGTAGTAATATTGAAAGGCCCAGTTTCCCATGCCACTTTTGTACATTTTATGTACATCTAAAGTGCTCTCCTTATAGGTTATCAATGGACATACATATATGATAAATAATGATTTATTAGATATTCTCAATTCCTTAGTTTCTCCCCTGGAATATCAAGAAAGTTATTATTGTGAGGTTTATATTATTTTTCTCTCCCCTGACATAGTTTTGCTTTTGTGACTGGGTTAGGGGACATATTAATAGCATGGAAAATTTAGCATTAAGAGCTTGAATTCAATTTCAGTTGAGGAGCAGAGATGGAACATTTTTTAAATCAAAAGTTTATCCCCTCTACATAAGATAAAATCTCCTTCCCATGAAATGGGAGGATCTTAATTTTAGCCCATAGCTTTTCCTACAATGAAGCCTTATGTCTCAAACTGTTATAGACCATTTCACATTTTTTTAAAATGAGAAAACAAAACAAAACAAAAAACCCAAAAAACTCCTACTGAAGTATGATCCCTGCAATAAAACACTCAGCATTTCAGAGTAAAGCATTTCCTACTTTATTCATTATATATGACATTTTCATTCTATTTATTTATTTTATCTTCTTCTGGTCTCTGTGTACTATTTTATTTCTCCTTAAACACCTGACTGCTGCTGCTGCTGCTGTCAATTCAGTCGTGTCTAACTCTGTGTGACCCCATAGATGGCAGTCCACCAGGCTCCCCCATCCCTGGGATTCTCCAGGCAAGAACACTGGAGTGGGTTGCCATCTCCTCCTCCAATGCATGCAAGTGAAAAGTGAAAGGGAAGTTGCTCAGTCGTGTCGGACTCTTCGTGACCCCACGGACCACAGCCTACCAGGCTCCTCTGTCCAGGGGATTTTCCAGGCAAGAGTACTGGAATGGGGTGCCATCGCCTTCTCCAAGAAACACCTGAGTAGAGTAAAGCAAAACTTAGATACAATAAAGCTTTGTAGTTCTTCTCTCCTACCTGTCATTGGCAGCTTCTGACAGCCAATAATGAAAAGTCAAAGTCAAACCATTTAAGTAAATGAAAATGAATTTCCAGAGAATAGATATTTTTATCATATGAGCAAAAGGCACAGTTGTACACTGACAACAAGGATAAAGATGTAAATATGTAAGTGTGCTAGCTGTGTGTATATCACATGTATGTTTTCAGAGTTAAAACATCATGAACTCTTCTACATCTCAGCATAACCTGATATGTATATTTTAGGTGGGGGAAGAGGGATGTACAATGAGAAAGTATACGGTTTAATGTTAACTGGAGCCCTTTGGGTTGGAATAGTGCCAAAGCGACTTTCAAAATATTTCAAAACAGCTGCCAGCATGTAAAGATTTTAACTGAAAGAGTAGGGTAATGAAATCTGAATTACTAATGAGGGAATAAACATATTTTGCTTAAGGTCCTTAATGAACATAAAGATAAGAAGATCCAATAAGGAATTTGTCTCTCATGCATGCGAACCAAACTTCCAAATTTTTACAAGTAAGGACAGAAACAGTGAAACAGACTTATCACATACATCCTAAAGTCACGTACTGTGCAAGTCTTCTTTGCATAGTCTGTTTATTTCTATTTTAGAAAAGAAAGTTTCTGGAGGGCAGGAACCATATTAATTCTCTTAAATATGGATAGTTGAAAGCTTGGAACTTGAATGTGCTCATTAAACTCTACTTAAATAGTATCAAGTATAATTGAAGTAGCTTCAGCATATCTTGTGTCAAATGTCCACCAGGAAATCTCACATTTTCTTTTGCGGGAGACAGCTTTGCCCTTTGGGCTTGCAAGAAAAACTTGCCCTCCAAGAAAGAAGGGAAGCAGGACCACATATTTCCAGGCCAACCAGTCTGTAAAATAAGCAGTCAATAAAATATAATTGCTAGTCTTTTTTATTCATAGAATCAAAGATAAATTTAAAAAAGGATATGGTCTATAAATGCAACTCAGGGATTATGCAGAAAATATTTTAAAAGGGAAATGTCTATTTGGGACAAAGAGCATTTTACTGGTTTCTGGCACCTTGTAGCACATTTAGGGGCTGCCTGCTGATCCACCGGATCTAACCTGGAACATGGTATTACATACTGGAGTTAAACCATACATGGAAGCAGCTCTTACTGGCTGGGAACCACCTAGACGTCAGATGCCAGGCACAGGCACCACCCCCAATGGGCCAATAATTCAGACATGCTATAATATAGAAAGCCACTGTCTGCATATATGTTCCTTTTAAGCCTCATTGGTCAGCCCTTAACTGGACTTCATTTGGCCTGCAGGACTGCTGGCCTTGACCTTATGCAGTCAGAGAAGGAGAACTTTTCTCAACCCCTAGAACATTCTTGACCTCTCTATAATTAGCGTGAACTCCCCTTTCTTTCCATAGGAAAGCTTGCGCTGAGCCAAGGGGTGGTATTAGAAATCTCTTCCGACCCAGCCCTGAGGATGAGAGGTGGAGTGGGGAGAGCACGAAACCGGAGTCCACCCGTAAGGCCTGGCCGGAGGGCTCCTGGTGGGAAGAGGCCCTCCCACGTCTGTGACCTGATCCCTCCCCGATGGCTTTCCACCTACCCCTGTGCACCTGCCCTCTCAATAGAGCCCCCACCCGCGCCGGTTCAGTGACTTCGTGTTTGGCCACTGAACAAGTAACTGTTAATAGCTCTGAATGAAATGCCTTTAAACTAGGAAAAGGCCCCCTTCCTAGGAAGGAGGTAGACAGGACCTCCGTTAGATCTTCAACTAACTCGTCACGCCACAGATGCTCATTACGATTCTTTTTACGTGCAACATGTGGGGGACGAAGCAGTTTCATATCTCCTGGTATTATCTGCCGTCCAAAGCATTTTCTTTGAGAGGAAAATGGAAACGCAGCTGCGCCGTGGGCCCGGCCAGCCAGAGCTGGGGCTCCCTCCCTCTGTCTCCCTGCGGCTGCCGGGCTCGGGCGGGTCCTCCGGAAACTGACTCGGGTTAGGGGAGCAAAGAGGTTGCGCCGCCAGCGCGGGACGCTGCCCGGGCGCGGACCTGTCTTTGTGCCGCTGGGCTGTTTTCCCGGAGTCACGAGGATGGAAGGGGAGCCCAGGTCTGCGGCGAGGGCAGGCGTCGGCCCCCAGTTCTGGTGCGGGGACGCCGGGCCGAGCAGTCTCTACCACTCTCGTCCTTGGCAACTTCTGGCCAATCAGCCCAGCCCCTCTGGGTCCCAGCGGCCGGCTGAGCCCCAGGCCCAAAGGGTTAAGCAGGTGCCTCGCCCGGCGAGGCGCTATTGGCCGAGGGTCGGGCGGCGCGGCCGCGGCCACCACGCTCCGCTGAGCCTAAGTTGTGTTCGCGCGGCGGGCGCGGCGGCCAGTCGTTCCCCTAGCTGCCAGGCCCGGGCCTTTGAGCGCGGGACGAAGAAGAGACGAGAGAAGGAGATGGGGGGAAACCAAGAGCAATACCAGCAAAGCGTCCCGGGAGTAGGGGCGCGCCAGAAGAGGGGAGCCCACGCCCCGCGTTGCTCAGGGTCTGCACCCTCCGCCAGACAACTCCGGTCCAGTTTCGCGATCCGGAAGAAGGAGGAAGTGGGGCCATGCGGGGGGCCCAGGCGGGGGGTGGGGGTAGCCATTCACTCCTCACTGCCCCCACCCATTATACAGGCGAGAAGGAGTGTAAGTTGTCATTAAAAAGGCGCGCCCAAACCACGGCATCCCGCCTTACCCCCTAAAGAAACACTGAGGTAACAATGTGGAGAAGTAACTGGAAGGCACGAGAAAATAAATGCACGTGTTTTCCCTTTTTGTTTCCCTGGTGGTTGGAATTTGCAGAGTTCGCCCCAGCTGTGGCTGCTAATTTATTCGTTTCATCGTTTGAAAGGGGCGTATAGAGATGGATCACCAGGGGCAAAACCGGCTCCCTTTAGCTGGACCTACAGTCCCCACCTCACAAGTTTGTCCAAGACCAACATGCCCGCCCACCAGGAGCGAGGAGAGTCCCTTCTTATAAAGGGTTGAACAAACTCTCCGTTGCACAAAAGCGCACCCCCCCCCACCCTTCCTCCTTTGCACACCATCCCTCCTTGATAAGCATCAAGTTCTCCAGTACTCCAACTTGCAGTTGGCAACCCTCGCGCTGCCTAGCGTATAGGAGACCGGTAGAGTGAGGGGTCCTGTCCGGGAGGGGAGAATCTGCGCCCCAATTCCTGAACACGCGGGCTGGAGGCCAGGTTACTGGAAGCCGCAGGAGGCGCGAGCCTGCCTGGATGGTGGTTATTTCTCTAGAGAAAAGAGGGGGAGAGCGCGCGCTCGTCTTACACTTTGGGTCGGAAGTGCGCGGTGTGTGTGTGTGTATGTGTGTGTGTGTCTGTGTGTGTTGAGGGGGCGGGAAAGAAAGGCACCCTCCGCTCGCAGCCCGTCATTCCCTTGCACCGGCCAAGTCCTCTCCAAGCCTCCCGGTGCATCCTTCCTCCGCCACCCCCTCCCCTTCTTCCCTCAGCTGGGCTCGCGCGGCGCAGCCGGAGCAGCCAGTGAGAGCAACATCCTGGAAAGAGGGGGGAGCACCACCGCCCCCCAAAAGGGAAAAAAGGCCCCACCCTGACACGTTTTGCTGTTTGCAAGTCCCTCGCACTCGCCCCCCC